>CM077239.1:17477916-17710416 GCA_039654775.1 Spinibarbus caldwelli | reverse complement strand
ATACAGACTTAAACCACTAATGGACCTGATCCCTGAAATGTGCAATAAAACAGGTGATGTTCTTGAACATTTGTTGTGGTGCAACCTAAAATACAACCTGAAATAACATTTTTTGGAGCAGACTAAATTATCTCTTCTTTTGTGTGTGTCTGTTTCTAGTGTTCTTTGGCAAAGTGGAGAGTGTGGCACTTGAAAATTATCATCGCCACGTTGTGTTGAAAGTTGTTGGGCAGGTTGATGTAAAATTGAGAAAGGTCTTCAAAGACCCTTGGCTTCTTGTGTCCCTGGATCACTGCAGCTCTCCTGCCACAGACAACGGCATGACCTACCTTTGGGAGGAAAACCACAATGGGAAGCACAAGCTTCTCTCTCACCCTGTTGACCTATCATCTGACATTCACATGTTCTATTCTGTATGTTACCAAAAGAAGGGCTAGACATGTGGATTGGAGTCTATTTCCCATCATTTCCAAAGCAAATTCATGCTGGTTGTCATAAGATTTCTGTCCTGACGAGACTTTTTATCCTAATACTATGTTATCATTAATGTTAAATGACTCAATTATGTGAACGCCCACAATATTTGAAAGGTAAGAACCTTTGTCCCCTTAAGGCAAGTTTCCAAAGTCTCTACTGTGTGCTGCATTATAGCAGAGGCATCACATGTGGTGCATCTGTGCATTTTGTCTCATTGGTTAATTTTATTTCATCCTAATAATGGATTGACCTTGTATGGAGTGTCCAAAAGAGATAGTTCTCCCAAAAATGAGAATTTGCTGCTAATTTACTCACCTTCAGGCCATCTAAGATGTAGGTGACTTTTTTCCTTAAGTAGAACAGTAAAGAAGATTTTTAGCTGAAACCGTGGTTCTTGGTGATAAATGCAAGTCAACGGCATCCTGTTTTTGAGAATAAAAAAAAAAAGAAAAGCATATCAAGGAAGACAAAATTAATACCTGTGGCTCCTGATGGTATATTGAAAATTGAACAGTCTGTGCAAGAAACTGAACATTATTTACGACATTATTACCTGTAATCCGAGTCGATTTCCTCAGTTCAATGTACTGTTGAATGAGTTGGCAAAAACCAGCATCATAGGTATGATATTATGGCTCATTTTGTGTCAGAGTGACTGACAGGCACATCCGAAAGTAAGTTTTGATTGAGTAACTTGTAGATCTGTGCTGCTTGACTCGCAAACTGTTTCAGACAATTTGGTCCGAATTGGTGAACTGGTTCAAAAAAGAGATATTAGAAAAAAAAAAAGAAAAAAAAAAAAGACTGTTTTGTGAACCACACATCTTTTCCGGAAATCTTCTTTACTATTTTACTGAAGAGTAAAAGTCACCTACATCTTGGATGGTCTGAGGGTGAGTAAATTAACAGCATATTGTCAGCAACTATTCTATTAATCTATTTCGCTTTGGATAAAAGCGACTGCCAAATGAATAAATGTAATGAATGAATAAATGTAATCAGTCAGGTAATTTTAGTTTTTAGGTTTGTATTGCCAATATGAAAATGTGAAATTTACAACCAAATAGAAAACATTTTTTAATGTTCTGTTCTGTTTTAACTTTTAAAATGTTTTAAATCTAAATTGATGTGCAGTCGTAATTTTATATATTTTAAGTTGCACTGCATTACCTAATAAGCATTTTTGTTTAATTGTACTGTATTTTGATATTTTCTTAATCTCAGGTCTATTTCAATTTCTGTTCCATGTTTTAATAATTTTATGGGATTCAGGGCCCTTATATGCTATAGCTCAAAGGTGCTTTTAACATTTAATTGTAATTGTTTCTTCAAAAGTAATTAATGACTTTTATCCTAATTTTTGAGAAGACAAGGTTAATTCCTACATTTTTTTTTTTTTTTTGATATTTTACATTTTTTAAACAACAGCTCAGTTATAAGCTTGTATTTTTATTAAATTTTAAACATTTCATACATTTGCACTAAAATTTATTAAAAAATTATGAATGAATTTAGAGACAAACACACACATATGTTAAGATGAAATTTCATGTATCTGTCTATCTAATCTGTCTGTCTAATACACTCACTCCAAAATGTTCTGTACTGATGTCTTGAACATTTCAAACGTTCACATGAACTGTTGTGTGAAAAAAACTTTATGGTATTGCATATATGGAATATATATATATATATATATATATATATATATATATATTTTACCATTTGTGATTGTATATGAAATATATTGTTTCTAAATAAAATGCTGAGTACCAAAATGAATATTTTGTCAGGATTTTAAAATAAAGCAAGTTACAGTCAGAATAATTTAATATCACACAATATTTTGTATTTGAAAAGGGGTTACATACAAGGAACCTCTGTTATGGAGTGAAGGTAGTAAACTGAGTACTCTTTTGCTCCTTATTGCGATTCAATGGTTTAAAAAATATTGAAAGTTTGAACTGGCAGTACTTAAAAACGTGCAGATACATTCCATCAACTGTCCCTATTTTGTCTTTCATACTGAAATGTTTGCATGAATTTCCCACATAAGCACAGAACCTGCGGGAATGAGTAAAATGAAATGCAATACATGCAATCTATGATTAAACATAAATTACTTATATTTGGTAATAATACTAGTGAACTCCTCCGAGACCCTCTGCCAATCCTGGGTCCCTAGAATTGTTACTAGCACCCCATCCCTGCCCCGCCTCCCAAATTACATTAAAACTTGTTTTAGGAACCTAATAAAATCGAATAATAATAATAATATTCTTATTATTAAGTAATTATTAATAATGTTATTATCATTATCAATAACAACAACAACAATAATTATTATTTTAATTATAAAAATGAAGACAAATATACTGTTTTAAATTATAATTGTTCTGTAAAATAAAATATGAATATTTGATAATATGAAATATAAATAATTATAATGCATTATATTATAAGCAAATAATTAAAATAATTTTAATTATGGTACAAGTTACAATACTAATATTTAAGGGATAAATTCCTATTTTTCAAATGTTAAAACCCTTAAATTCATTCTTTTAATTTTTATTTATTTTTTCATTTATTTATTTTTTTTTTATTATTGTCAGACTCTATGCACATGTGTAAATAAAGTAAACTTAGCGCACATTGCATTTCAAAAACCAGATCATATTATGTGATTATCTTGCAGCATATTATTAACTACAGCTATTAAAAAATGTTCGTTAACTGAAAGAAAGCTGAAATTCAATTAAATAAACTATAAATATTAAATTAGAAAGTTAAACTAAATAAAAATATGAAATAAACTGAAGCACTAAAATTGCTAACTGGAAATAAATAAAAAACTAAAATAAAAATACATTTATCCTAAATAGTGATTGAAAAAAAAAACATGACATAAATATTGAACTAAAATTAAAATAAAGACTGAAAATATAAAGCTAATTTAATTTTTTGTTGAAGAAATACAATGCAATATGGCACCTCTTATGGTTCTGCATAGCACCATTTGACAAAGGTGCTCTATAGCACCTTTAAAGATATGGTGCTATATAGCACCAAAAGTGGTTCCCCTATGATTACGAGCCAATAACCACTTTTAGTGCTATATAGCACCATTTTTTTTTTTTTTTAGAGTGTACCATCACAGGATCTGCACTCCACTGGTTTGAATATTATCTCACAGGTAGGTTTTTCAGGGTTTCCTGGGGAGGAGAGGTATCCAAAGAACATCAACTGGCCACAGGGTTTCCTCTGGGATCAGTTCTTGGACCCCTCCTCTTCACCATATACACTACATCACTGGGACCCATTATACAAGCACATGGTTTCTCCTACTAAATTCTACCATTGATGACACACAGCTCTATCAATCATTTCAACCAGACAATCCAATAATAGCTGCATGGATCTCAGGTTGCCTGGCAAACATCTCGGCATGGATGAAGGAACATCACCTGCAGCTCAACCTGGCAAAGACTGAGCTTCTCGTTTTCCCTGCCACTCCAACTCTACAGCATGATTTCATCATCACCATATTGTAAAGACAGCTCGATCTTGCAGGTTTGCATTGCACAACATCAGGAGGATCAGGCCCTTCCAAACAACTTCTTGTCCAGTCCCTTGTCATTTCTAGGCTATTACAATGCTCTTCTAGCTGGACTTCCATCATGAGCAATCAAACCTTGACAAATGTTTCAGAATGCAGTGGCACGACTGGTCAGCAATGAACTCAAAAGGGCCTACTTCACACCTCTCTTTATCTCCCTGCACTGGCTACCGGTTGCAGCTCGCATCAAGTTCAAGACGTTGATGTTTGCGTACAGAACAGCCACAGGCTCAGAACCCTCGTACTTCCTCCTCACTCTTATGAATCTACATCCCCTCCAGAAGCCTGAGATCTGTAAGTAAGTGATGCCTTGTGGTAACATCACAGAGAGGCATTTTCATTCACCTTTCCTTTTTGGTGAAATGATCTTCCCACAATCGCAGTAATTAACAGAACACCCGGCACGTTATCTGACAGCAACACTAATTTAATCCCATACCTGTATGGAATGATTTGTGTGTCAATAAAAATGAACGTAACTTTATAAAACTGAACATAACTTTTCCAGAAACGATCAAAAATATGCCATTACAAAAGAAGGAAAACACAATGAAAATGAAAAAAATGAACTCAGTCGCACAACTTTAACATGCTCTTCAAATATGCTTCATTCTTTCTTAATGATTTTTAAAGATTCGTTTTCGCAAATCGTGGATTCTGAATGCGTTGCCACAGATTTCGCTTACACTTCGCAAATTTTCGTTTGCTGTTTTGGCACAAACCTCTCGTGGGGGCGGGCTTAACAGCGATCCACTCTGATTGGCTAGTGAGCTTTTGATGGACAGCTGCTCTCTGACTTGGAAGTACAGACGTCAGTGGCGCAAATATTGGAAAGCTGTCGCGGTGATTTGTGTGCAATACGTCGTGCTTTGTTTATATTATTAAGTATGTAAATAATATTTGACCTTAGGTCTCTTAGTCTGTAAAGATGAGCTCTCAGGAGAGACACGGAGCGGCATCATCTTCCTCCTCAGCTGGTCCCTCAAGGCACCTTGAAGTAAGTTCGTGTTAGTAAAGTAATCAATAACATCGATAAAAGTTGTACAGTGTGCAACAGTTCGTTGCGGGTTATTATTGTCATTCACAAGTTTGCAATGCACTGATGTTATGTCATGTAGTTTGATTGTTTGCTCTTTTATACAGTTATACCTATTATATTCAAGGACGTGTCATTGTAGTGCAGATATCAAACTGATCTTTATTCTACAGCAAGACAGAAATCTTGGTGCAGATGCTGCATCTGCAGCTGTACATAACATCCTTGAAATTCTTAACCAGTCGCTCGGGAAAACCAGCACAAGGCAGGGTCAGCACTCGGGGCAGAGTCAAACAGTGGACCAAGAGATGGCCAGGTTTCAGTTTTGCAGTCATGACAATGAAAACAGCAACACTTCCTATTTATAATACATTTTAACACTATAATTAGAGCAGTGGTAGTAGTCAGGGGCTATTTTGAGGTTCATTGTGTTCCCAATAAACATATTTATTTAATAAAAATAATGTAATGTTAATTTTTATTTTCAATCTGTTGAAGGTCTTTCCCTGGATTTTTTAAGCGTGGTTCAAAGAGACGGCTACCCAGCTGTAGTAGACCAGCGAAGCTCAACAAACTATGGAAACCTTTTGTGTTTTCAGTGTTTCTTTTAAACAAAAATTCAGACATGGCCCCTTCACTAGCTGATGAGGTGCAGCTTTTGCAAGCTGGCTTGGGAAAACAGAATCTTACTCTGCCTGATGACTTGACACATTCAGAGGTGATGTATATTTATCCACCATTCCTTTATTAAACAGCTATCCCTTCCTTAGTTATCAACAACTAAAAACCTTTGTAATAATTATTTTCTAATCTTGAGTTAAATGTGGATTTTAGGTCTCTAGCTTGTTCAGTGATGCATACCCAAAAATGAAGTCAGCATTTGGAGGCTGGCTTCTCTACAAAGCAACTGGTATGATCTGTACACTAACACAACAGGAGCTAGTTTTACATTATCACACTTACAATTACAGCATTCCCAGTTTTAATGGAATTGGATGGCATTTTAATTTCATAATTTTTGTAATTTTTATTTGTTCAGGTGGACAGGGAAGAAGACGGTTTAAACTATGAATGCTGTAATTGTAAGTGCAACTTTGTTAATATCATGCCTTCTAAGAGTGTTTACAAAAGTACTTTACAAAAAATAACAGATTAAAATAAACTCACAATAAAACAAACAAAAAATAAATAAAAATAATTATTGTCATACAATCTTAACTCTGCAAATGATCTTTTCATTATGTTTAAAACAGAAAAAAATACAGTCAATACCAATCTATTGAAATGTACATAAATTAAATGACATTCACAAAACTATCTGCACTGTGTGATAATGTAAAACTAGCTCCTGTTGTGTTAGTGTACAGATCATACCAGCTGCTTTGTAGAGAAGCCAGCCTCCAGATGCTGACTTCATTTTTGGGTATGCATCACTGAACAAGCTAGAGACCTAAAATCCACATTTAACTCAAGATTAGAAAATAATTATTACAAAGGTTTTTAGTTGTTGATAACTAAGGAAGGGATAGCTGTTTAATAAAGGAATGGTGAATAAATATACATCACCTCTGAATGTGTCAAGTCATCAGGCAGAGTAAGATTCTGTTTTCCCAAGCCAGCTTGCAAAAGCTGCACCTCATCAGCTAGTGAAGGGGCCATGTCTGAATTTTTGTTTAAAAGAAACACTGAAAACACAAAAGGTTTCCATAGTTTGTTGAGCTTCGCTGGTCTACTACAGCTGGGTAGCCGTCTCTTTGAACCACGCTTAAAAAATCCAGGGAAAGACCTTCAACAGATTGAAAATAAAAATTAACATTACATTATTTTTATTAAATAAATATGTTTATTGGGAACACAATGAACCTCAAAATAGCCCCTGACTACTACCACTGCTCTAATTATAGTGTTAAAATGTATTATAAATAGGAAGTGTTGCTGTTTTCATTGTCATGACTGCAAAACTGAAACCTGGCCATCTCTTGGTCCACTGTTTGACTCTGCCCCGAGGGCTGACCCTGCCTTGTGCTGGTTTTCCCGAGCGACTGGTTAAGAATTTCAAGGATGTTATGTACAGCTGCAGATGCAGCATCTGCACCAAGATTTCTGTCTTGCTGTAGAATAAAGATCAGTTTGATATCTGCACTACAATGACACGTCCTTGAATATAATAGGTATAACTGTATAAAAGAGCAAACAATCAAACTACATGACATAACATCAGTGCATTGCAAACTTGTGAATGACAATAATAACCCGCAACGAACTGTTGCACACTGTACAACTTTTATCGATGTTATTGATTACTTTAGTAACACGAACTTACTTCAAGGTGCCTTGAGGGACCAGCTGAGGAGGAAGATGATGCCGCTCCGTGTCTCTCCTAAGAGCTCATCTTTACAGACTAAGAGACCTAAGGTCAAATATTATTTACATACTTAATAATATAAACAAAGCACGACGTATTGCACACAAATCACCACGACAGCTTTCCAATATGCGCGCCACTGACGTCTGTACTTCCAAGTCAGAGAGCAGCTGTCCATCAAAAGCTCACTAGCCAATCAGAGTGGATCACTGTTAAGCCCGCCCCCACGAGAGGTTTGTGCCAAAACAGCAAACGAAAATTTGCGAAGCGTAAGCGAAATCTGTGGCAACGCATTCAGAATCCACGATTCGCGAAAACGAATCTTTAAAAATCATTAAGAAAGAATGAAGCATATTTGAAGAGCATGTTAAATTTGTGCGACTGAGTTCATTTTTTTCATTTTCATTGTGTTTTTCTTCTTTTGTAATGGCATATTTTTGATCGTTTCTGGAAAAGTTCCGTTCAGTTTTATAAAGTTACGTTCATTTTTATTGACACACAAATCATTCCATATACCTGACCCATTTGACATAAAAACTGGGATCCGAACCGCACCTGCATTAAATCTCCTACATGAGGTAGAAAATCATTTATTAAAACTTTTATTCAAATTGTGAATAGATTAAATACAGAAAGCAACCAAAGAGCGCCCCTTTAAAATAATAACCACAGCTGTCAATCAGCGGCAGCGTGATTGGCTACATTGCTCAGCGTGTACTAGACCCAGTCAAATAGTCTTGGTTATTCGACCCGCAAACCCGCTCGTGCTTGTCACTGTCCGGCCCGCACCCGCACCACACCCTACACATAAATATTATTCCACCCGTTACATCAAATATTAGCGATTCACCTGCATGTACCTGCCCGCATGCAGGACTCTGGCTTCCCCCATGTGGACAATATAATAGACAACTCTGGCCCCAGAGAGTGATTGTAAATTAAGTTTACATGAAATATGTTTAAAATTTCATTCTGCATCTTCTGAGATCTCATTGTAATCCTTCTCATTCAGTCACTAAATTAACCATTAACTGTTCACCTGATTGTGTTGCCGTCTGCGTGTGATGTTAGAGCGTTGTTGAGAGAGACAAGAATGTATTGCAAATACACTTACCTGAGATGTTTTTTGCTGTATATGGTATCACTGTAATCCTTGACCATCAAAACATAGGGGTAGACATCACCTTTTCTGTGTTATCATGTTTGGTTCAGGAGATATGACACAAAATACATAATTTGGTTATGGCGGAAAGTAAAATGGTCGCCATGGCAACCACGAGGTGTTTTTGCGATGGCTCCATTTCTGAAAATGTTTAGGGCCGCAAACTATACAAGTGTACCAAGTTTCATGCTTTTATGACAAAGTGAACATTATTTTCACATATCACCTGGATTATAAATGGTTCCTGATAGTTTCTCACCTAATTCCTCACCTTAATTCTTCATTCTTTTGCAGTTAAAAAGTGTCTTTTCTTCTCCACCTGTTTCTTCTGACTCTGCTGACCCAATGAGCATTTCACTGCCCAGTGGTCATGCCCTAACTTTGGAAATTCTATTATTGCATTAGTATTGAATCCTTCTCATGGGCATTTAATAATTTTTGACTTTTAGTCTGAGTTAAATCTCTTTTTTTTTGGCTCATTTTATCTGTAAAAGAAAACCTGTCTAATAATTCGGCACACCTGAATATGACGAGTTTTTGACTTCCAGCCTTCATGGACAATTATATATCACTTATAAATGATTAAATACAAAGTCAATAGTAGTTATTAAGATTGATGTGGTTTGGAATTGGTAAAATGTTCTTGGAAAAAAAATATGACCAGAATATCAACTTGCCTAATAATTCGGCACACAGTGTATGTCCTGAAAAGACAGGCTTCTGCTGTGGGCACCAGTGTACGTCAGCCTGCACCTCCACCCGCAGCCTCCAGTGCCTCTGCACCTCCACCTGCAGCCATCTGAACTGGTGTACAGCAGACCGCCACAGTGAAAGCGCTGCTGACACCTGGCAAACATTGGTCTCCTTCACAGGTGGCAAGAAAACTCATGTCACTAGTTAAACCCCATGAGTAGGAGTGTGAATACTCAATTTTCTCTACAGCAGTTCTACATGTATTTATTTGTCATTATGGCAAACGTGTCCACTTACTGTTTCCAGATCCAGTACTGTAGTCCACTTTACCTCCTCCAGCAACAGAACTCCCAGCCCGATGCTCCACACCGGCCCAAAGGCAGCTTTTCTCTACTGGTAAGCAAGCACCATCTTACATACATTTGTCTCTGTGTATTGATCATAGTAATAGTTTTAACATTTGTGCTCCAGGCACTTCCGTTCCCACTGCTGAAGATAATGATGAGGAGCTGGTATTTGCTGCATCACAATGTAAAGCACAGCTAAATACAGGTGTGGCATGTGACTCAAATGCACATATTATAATAATGTTTTTTGAAAACACACTGAAAAGCATTATTAAAAAAAATCAACATTTCTAAATATTTTTTGTTTACAATACAGAATTGTCACATCAAGCCTCAAGCGGGATGCATTCTTTGAGTGCACTTCTTCAAAACCTTAAGGATGTCCAAAGGTGTCAGTGTATTAATTTGCGTTTTCGAACTTATCAGTTGTTAAACAATCACCGGATAACTTTTTCACACCGCTTGCTCTACTCACTCACTCTTTAGCTCCCCCTCAGCAGAAAGGATGGTGGAGATTCTTTGTTCTAATGATTAGAGGGACAGTTTTTCCTTACTGTATCTGTGTGTATGCTTCATGTCTGTGGGCATCATTACTTTATACTGAATTCATCACACCTCATTTTCCTTACTCCATTCCATCTGATCATCAATAAAGTGTACACTGTGTTCTTTGCTTCTTAACACTAGTACCATTTTCTTCACTAATTATTAATACTTGTCCAAAATTACTGCTTTGCAGGCTATTTGTGGGCTGCATTTATGGCATATCACTATCAAATTCTTCCTTATATTGTTCTTGTTACTGTTCACTCAGAGGCCTGTGCCGGTCCGTCTCCATCAGCGGAAGCAGCCAAAACACCAGATCCTCCACATCATCAGCCACCAGCTGAGCTTCCAAGTCACTGGAAAGATCATCTTCCACCTTTCCAGCATGAGTGGATCCGGAACACTCTATTTAAGGTAAACCCGTGAACCGGCAAGCCAGAACTAGTTTCCCAGCTGAAGCTTTGATGGTATCCTTCTCAGCCCCCTTTAATTCACACTCAGCCACCCGCCTCACTTGACCTCTTCTTCTGTCGGCCCCTTTTCTTATGGATGCCGCTGAAGATGTGGTTGTTTCCTCTTGCCTGTGTTTGCCCAGACTGTGGTAAGCACAGACTAACAGCGGCAGGACTTTGCCGTATCGTGCACAAGGTCTTGGACATCGACGGATGGTATGACCTTGCCACTGAGTATCTGGAGTGCAAACGCTGCAAGAAGAAGTATCCCGCCTGGTCCGAGGACATCTTAGGACAGCTGGATATGGGCCACCGCAGTAAGTTTCCAGCTTTGCTGACATCCAGGTAATTCATAATGACAATCATACATTATTAGGCGCTTTTATTTTTTTTGCATGATTACACTGTTGTTTCCTTAGATACTCATGTGACAGCCCGAGTGCTGAGGATGATGAGGGAGAGGACACTGGGTAACAGTGTGACTCAGCTTTACAAGAAGCTGATGGAACAGCACAGTGAGGCATGGACACACCGTGTCCTGCAGTACCTGACTCCCTGCAAACCATTCACAAGGTCATCCCTTGTACAGCCTCCTGTGTTTGCAAGGCCAAAATAACATCTGTCTTTGGCTGTGTTCTCAAGATGGACTCCACAAAAAAGGGATTTTTTCAGCCCTGTTTATATCCAGAAATTTGCCAGATATGGATGTGTGTGCGTTAATGATGAACATAGTTTTTTGACCCTTTTATTTTTCCCAATAGATCACAAAGAAACTTGCCGGTGCTGCTTCAGGAACAGCTGAAAGCTGAAACGCTACCAGGAGGCAGGAGAGGCAGCCCCAAAAGTGATGTACGTGGACAGAGATTGCTGCAGTCAGCACGGCCAGTCTCGGGTGAAGATCATGTTTTCGGAGTTGGTTGAGCTTGAAGTGCGCCTCGACATCTGGCATTTCATGCGGCGATTTGCTGCAGGTGTCACGACAGAGGCTCATCCGCTCTACGGGATCTTCATGGCACTTCTGTCCATGTGCATCTTTCAGTGGGATCCAGACGATGTGGCTGCTCTTCGCTGTGCAAAAGAGGGTGAACTGGCGGCAAAGAAGACTGGCCACATCTCAGAAAGGGCGGTCAGTGCTCGCATTACCCGGAGGGAGTTGGCACTGCACTGCTAGAGGAGGACCAGGGGGGTGGAGGAGACCACCAGATCGATTGGATCATGAAGAAGTTTTATTGGTCAAAGCATGAATTAATCAAGTAAAATCAGGGTGAATCTTGCCTTTAATATATCTATTTAATCTTCCATTATACTTGTAGGCCACTGAGTAAAAAGTGCCTACGTGGCTAAAACATGCAGACAAGAAACATCTGGAAGAATATAAGGGGGCTTTCTTTCTATAGCATAACATGTCTTGGGGCCCCTTCTCTCTAGGGAGGAATCAGATTGTATGTATAAGGAAAACTCTATGAAATGTATGGAACACGCCTTTAAGGAAAAACTGTATAAAAGAGACAGCACAAAAGCATTCTGGAGATTTTTTCTGCAGAAAACTTCTCGGCTTTGTTCTTGTTATAAAGTCTATCTTCTGGCATCAAAACCCCAAGACTTTGAGAGTGATTCTTCATAACAGTGGCAGAAGCCACCACAAATTGGCGTCACGAACAGGATCGGAAAGGAGCAGAGGGTGAAAGACCACTTCGGGCTGGCTTGGCAAACGGCAGATTCTGTGGCCACTAAAGGTAGGCAGTTTTTGCTTATATAAATCTGTGATGTTTGCCAGTTAGCACGAGGTGGTACGGACACTCAGGATTGGTCTTCCATATTTAAAGAACAAAAAGAAAAAAGGGTTCTGATTCTAGAAGAAATAACTGCATGCATTTATCTGGTTTACTGTTAGGAAGGCCTGATAGGTAGCCTAAATTGAAACTAGATGGTGTAGGCAGACATACATTGCTAGCAATGGTCTGCGTTTATTTTAGACTGGGCCTGAAGGGACAGAACTAAACACGAAGCAGATGTAGTATAGGAAAGACCTACGGCTACTGCCCTGATTAAAAATACAGGGGTCTGCACGGGTAGGCAAAAAGGCCTGCGGCTACCGCCCTGATTAGAAATACAGGGGTCTGCATGGGTAGGCAAAAAGACCTGCGGATACCGCCCTGATTAAAAAAATAAATAAATAAAAAAGAGGTGTAAGGAAGAATTCAGGGGACTGCACGGGTAGGGAAAAATTCCTGGCTGAGCGCTGTTTTTTTACCGAGAGAGAGAGAGAAAGGGAGATTAAACAGTGAAAGAGCGAGAGCAACGCTGCAGGTCACTCATGAAGATTTGTTTAATGTATGCAAATATAGAAGACAAATTATGATTGAAGTCTTTAGTTTACCATACGCATGTCATGCTGTTGTAAAAGAAAGGATTCTTTTGTTTTATTGTAATATATAATAAAGGTAGATTACTGCTACTTTCTCCATTTTGCAAAGAAAAAACTGCTTGCTGTTTTTCTGCAATGAAGAACTTGCTTTACTAAAATACAATAAGGGAACTGCTGTATTTAACCAGACTTTTTTATTTATTTATTTTTATTTAACCTTTTTATTAAGGAACCATTGAAAAAGATGGTTGAAAAGTGAAAATTAGATAGAGCTGATTGCTCAGACACAATTTGATCAGAGTTTACAAATGTTCAATTTGATTAATGCAGTCTCTGAGGGTTAAAATTTCAGATGCCTGCTGGAATAGAGCCTTGACAAAGGGAAGCAATGAACTGGAGTCTGTTGGGCAAAGTGGCGAAGAAGCAAAGACACGGCTGCAGAGAGAAGAAGAGGGAGGAGCTGATGGACTTGCAACTCCCCTCCTGAAAGAGGAGGACACACTTCTGCATGGAGAAAGGCTGACTTAAAGCAGGAAAAGGTGAATTTTTCACTTGAGACTTTTCCTAAGGGTGAAGAGAACATCTTGAAATGCAAAACTCTGGCAGGATCAATCAAAAGCCAGACTGAGGAGAGGCGGAGAAACAACGTAGACCATACACCACAATATCAGGCCTTTGAGTGCCATCACAGACTGATGACCCAGTGCAACAACCAAACAGCTTCAGCAGACTGATGATCTAACCAGAAGCACTTCCATCCCTTCCCTTTGCACGCACAGGTGCTGCATATTTAATGATCATTATAGAGACTGCTTCAAATTTTGTTAATTATTTTATTAACTTTTTATTAATCTTGATTACTTACTGGTCTCACAGCAGTTCTTTGAATACTGTGTTTTAACTAACGTTCTCAATCTGCTTTTCAATAGGTACTAGTCCAGCCTTGTGTCTAAAAGAACAAGGAATTTTGACAGACAGAAGTGGTGCTTGACACACAAATCAGATAAAAATGGAGCTGGATTTGGCATAGCGAGGTCTATTTCATTAACCAACTAAGGGAAAATGCACAACTGAATTATTGACAACAATGTTGAACTATTTGAAAAAAAGAAAAAAAAAAAAAGAAAAAAAGGGTAGACAAGATGTCTAATAGAAAAAATAGAGCTGATAAAATAAAAATATTGGTCACTCCATTTTGTTTAATGGTAATTTAAAAGGGCTAGATTGAATAAAGTAATAATAATAAATAAATTTAACTCCAATGGTCCAAAATCGTGAAATCATAAATGCTATCATCACTGGGGATAACGGGATAGAAATGTTGATGGCCATGGATCCTAGATTATGCAGAGATCTCCAATCCCCTTCTAAAAGTAGCTCATGAGCAATAACAAAAATCATATGACTAAAATTTAAATTAGACAAGTGACATTTGAGAAATTACACATAGTTCTCTCAACTGCACAATACCTAAGAAAATTATTCTAAACCAATTAATCTATTAGATTGTGTTAGAGGAAAAAGAGGTTGATACCTGCAGTGTTAAATTAAATTTTATGATGACTGATGTTGTCCAGTTGAATATGACAATTAGACATTATGTGGAATGCTACCAGGTCTACGTGCAGTAAAGTCAAAAAAAAAAAAAAAAGGTTCATGTTATTCTATTCAAAATCCATAGCATTCCACAGCTAAAACTATTCAGTTCACAATCAGCTGAAATCTCAAGACAAAATATGTTTTTGGCCAAAAGGGGGGTGTGAAAGGGTGTGAAAGAGTGAGGAAAAGTATGAATGATGGTCTTGTGGAGTGAAAGAAGGTGTCTGACGAGACACTGAGGCAAATCAATTGTTTTGCCAAAACAGCTGTATGCTAAATTTAATATGTGGGCCCACAGGGCAAATAATGCCCAGTAGAATAATGACCGTGGATGAATTTGGTTAAGTTTCCCGGGTCAGTACCTAGGTTATTGTTGTGGCAGAAAGAAAAACAGTGCCACACTTGCGCAGCGCATTACATGGGAAGGCAAAGCAAGCAAGCTTGTTCTGTCCACCCCACATCTAACTTTCTTTTTAGCATATCAAGATGGAGCTGATTCTGTGTCAAAAGGATAAAATATTGTCTTTCTAACTGTTAACATAAAGAACGTGGGTTGAGGGTTTTCCAGGTCAAAATACCTAAGATACTGAGCAAGATAGGCCTAGAAGAAATTATCTAGTGAAATTGAAACTCAGCTTATAAAACAAAGAGATAACTGAATTAGCAAGTTGTTGAGAATAAATTTGTAATGAATTGAAAAATAGTAAGATTAGAGATAACTAAAACCAAATTCTTTATTATATTAGAGAAAATGAGTATTCGACCTAGGCTCATTGTATTGATAGCAATGAATTTGTGAAAGCCCAAAAAAAAGGTGCCAGGACAGCCTTCAACCCACATGAAATTTCCACAGGTCACACCAAGAAGGATAACTGGACAGATGAGCAAATGAGCATGCTTGATATCACTAACAAAAACTCTGAAAGATTCCACCTACAGGTGCAGCAGTTCTGTCAAGGCCAGGGAATGGTTTGCTCCACCATGAAGGACCAGTGAGTGTGCAGTCATGATTTCAAGGAAGAATCTTGCATTGATCAACAAAATAGTTGCAAAGTGACACCTGGGTCCACCTCTCTCTCCTTAAAAAACGCCAACGAGGGAAAGACCATTGCAACGACTCGCAAAGAGTCACCCTGGTGAAGATGGAATGATTGATGGGACAGCTAACAAATGATCAAAATACTTGGAAGCCAACAAATGGAAAAGAGGAAGTGGAAAGAGAAGGAAAAAGACAAGCAGACAACTCAAGAGAAAGAGACGAGGAGAGACCAGTGACGCAAGATGAAATGCAAACTGGGCCTCTTAATAGTGAACCATCGCTCAGAGACTCTCACTAATATTACAACTAGTGCGTGCCCGCACTTCAAAACACGCAGCACGTTTTAAATCGTGGCCTTTGCGATTCGAAAATTGCACTAAGTAATGTCGCAATTCATAATTGATGTTGGTATATCGTGCAGCCCTAGACTGAACTGGGTGTGAGTATGTGTGTGCGTGTCATTAAAATGCAAATTTAGCAACAGCCAAGTGACTTTGAGTGACCCACCTTGTTCCACTCTGCGACCCACCGGTTGAAAACCCCTAAAATCCAAAAATCTAGTGAAATCAGATTAGATGTAGTGAAAGGGAGGCAAATGCTTTATAGAAAGAGGCAAAGAGTAACTGTCTTTAGAAATTGTACCCAAAAAATAGCATTTTGCCCATATTGGAGCCAGTGACTCCAATCTATAACAAACTACAGAGAAGAGGTATAAAACAGGCCAGGAAGATAATGAAAGAGGCAGACAGAAAGACAGACAAAAAGGAGATGTTTTTTTTCTGAACCACCTCCCCTATCTGCCAGTAAATGGAGAGTTCCCAATTCTCAAGGGAAAGGAAGAGATAAAGGGAGAAATGGACATGGAAGGACAAATAGAGTTGGAAGGAAAAAAGGAACTAGCTGTAAAAACAAAGAGCAGGGAAGGGAAAGTGAAAGATATTTACCTATGGATTGTTATAAACAAGCACGCATAGCCTTAGAAATGATGAAAACAAACCAAGGCGGCAAAAAAGAATATGAGGAAGTGTTAGAAAAAATAAAGAGGAAAGATAGAGAAATTGAAGCACAAGTAGAAACTATGGAAGAAGAAATAGAGAGGAAAATTAAAGAATCAGGAAAAAAGATACAAAAGGTAAATAAATTGTAGAGACGGAAAAGTAAGTTGTTGGACAGTAGTGAGGAAGTAAGTGGGAACAGGGCAGAGAAAGGGGGACACTCAAACCACTGGCTGCACAACTCCCAATTTTAATCAAAGGTACACAGGGACAATATGTTCCCTGGGCTGCACAGGACCTTGAGGGGCTAGCCACTTGCCTCCCTGATATTCATGAGGGCGCAGGAAAATGAATAAGAGTATTTAAAGAAGAGACAATGGGCAAACTTTTGACTGGGGGAGACATTAAAGCTTTGCTGGCTTAAATTATAGAAGAGGAAAAAAAAAATTGACAATGTGTCTGAAGACCATTTTAGGCCTAATGCACCTAATAATGCAAATCCAAGCTCAACCAATAGAAAGCAACCAGACTTCCCTTCAATTAACTTTTCAACCATTGAATAACAGTGATAATGATATCAACTCAACAGAGCCAATGATAATCCAAAATCGTAGAGACAGGGATTATAATATACAAGGGGACGAAGAAGTTAGTCAAAATGATGAATTATGGGAAACAGCTCAAAATAATGAATGGTATAGATAGGCAGCTTTTACTGCGAGAGAAACAAGGAAAGAAAATTGCTTGCTATGCTCCAAATCTCCGTTAAACAAAGGGATAGCCATACAAAATCCACATGGCTACCAAAAGTGTGCCGAATTTGGGAGAAATTTTTGTCATTTAACAGATTTTACTAGACCATATTGTATTGCTTAATGTCTAGGATTTTTGGAAAATCCTAAATTAACAAATAATTTTTTAAACCACTCTGGGGATCTTGGTGTCAGGATTCGGACGTCAGCCGAAATATAAAAATTGAAAAACAGAAAATAGAGATTCCGAAATAGTATGGCGTAAATTATAAACAAGAATATGAGTGTTTTCATAAACCAAAAGAAACACAAGATGTGGGCAAGTTCAAGGGCAAATGTGCTATTGTTTGGTATATAGATAAGAAAAATTCTTGGAAATCTGTACTTCCTTCTAGAGCTCCAGAAATTTTAGCACTTGGAACAATGAAAGGAAATAAAATAACACCTGAAGAATGTAAAAATCAAACTATTGCTTTACCTTTTATAGAAATTTATGAAGACCAGTCATTAATAATAGCAGACTTCTTTTGAATCTGTGGAGGTGAGACATTGTTGCCTTCTTTACCAGTTGGATGGAATGGTATGTGCGTAAGAGTACGATTGCTTCAAGAACTTAACATAGCACAATGGAGAACAGAACAAAGCGTAAACAAAGAAGACAACAGAATCAAAAGAGGTTATGAGCCAGACCCCAAGGTATATTTAAACTCAATTGGACGACCGAGAGGGATTCCCAATGAATTCAAGGCAAGAGATGAAGTGAAAGCAGGTTTTGAATCAATATTTGTTCGGATCATACCTAACAAAAATATAAAGTGGATTAATTACATTTATTATAATCAACAAAGATTCATTAATTATACTGATGATGCGTTAACCTTATTAGGAGACCAAGAGCATGCAACAAGTAGAATGACGTGACAAAACAGACAGGCCCTTAATTGGCTTTTAGCTGATGGAGGAGGAGTCTGTATTATGTTTGAAGATCAATGTTGTACTTTTATACCAAATAATACTGCCCCTGGAGGAGCTTTTAGTGAAGTGATGATTAAAATTAAAAAATTAAGAGCTGAAGTTACAGCAAATGCAGGAAGAGACAAAAGAATTTGGGATTGGTTTGATCTGAAATTTGGAGCATGGGGAGCATGGTTTGCTAAACTAGGAATGTTTTTAGGAGCTGCTATATTAATAGGAGGATTATTATTTTGCTGTCTATTACCCGTATTAAGAACATTAGTCATCAATGCTACTGTTAAGCAAATGAAAATGATAAAAGTCCCAAATAATCAACAATTGATCACAGAAAGGAACTTGGATGAATATTATGAAGGATTGCTAAACAAACTGATCTTAAATGAGCAAACTTTGGATGATAGTTCCAGTGACTCTGATGAGTATGAAAAAGAGGTGTAAAGATGGGCAATATCCTGGGTGTAAATGTTAACCTAACCTCTGCCTAAGGCTGGCCCTCTACGATGTGCAAAGTATCTGGGCTGAAGATCAACAGATCTGAACTATTTTTCTTGTGATGTTCAATGTATTATGTTTTGAATGTCTTTTTATGTCTATTATACATAACTGTGACAACCACAGGCAAGCGCTGAACCAAATGCACGCTCATGCTTATAACATGGTTTTATCTTAAATAAGGGGTTAAGGAGACAGGATCTTTTTACTTTCTCAAATTAGAGGAAGACCTTTTGGTTCTGATGCTCCTCCAGAGTGCTGCTGCATCATCTAGTCATTGGTGATAAGACTGTGTGACTTGTTTAGTCACTAGGTAGTGTTAACTGAAGAGACTGAATTATGAAGTAGCACTCTGGATAGACATAAGCAAATGTGAGACTTAATAAAGTCTCAGAGGGGGGAATGAAGAAGAGTTTTATTGGTCAAAGCATGAATTAATCAAGTATAATCAGGGTGAATCTTGCCTTTAATATATCTATTTAATCTTCCATTATACTTGTAGGCCACTGGGTAAAAAGTGCCTACGTGGCTGAGGCCACTGAGTAAAAAGTGCCTACGTGGCTGAAACATCTGGAAGAATATAAGGGGGCTTTCTTTCTATAGCATAACACGTCTTGGGGCCCCTTCTCTTTAGGGAGGAATCAGATTGTATGTATAAGGAAAACTCTATGAAATGTATGGAACACGCCTTTAAGGAAAAACTGTATAAAAGAGACAGCACAAAAGCATTCTGGAGATTTTTTCTGCAGAAAACTTCTCGGCTTTGTTCTTGTAATAAAGTCTATCTTCTGGCATCAAAACCCCAAGACTTTGAGAGTGATTCTTCATAACAGCGGCAGAAGCCACCACAATCACTGATCGATCTGTTTGACAGTGCAGAGTGAAAGGACACTCTGGGAGTTCCTCTGCTGGACCACGAATGGATCTAGCAGATATGGAAAGAACAGCGGAAGCACGTACAGTGTATCCAAGACCCAGAGAACTTTTCACTCTACGTGAAGACAGGGACACTGAAGAAAGGCGATGTGGAGCTGTGCTGCTACAGGTGTGCCCGTGGCTCCACCTCCTTGGAGTCATTCCACCTCCACCTGAACCGTTTTATTCCAGGTATTACACACATATGGATTACTAATTTTTCTGTAAAAATATAAGCACTGTAACTGCTTCCATTACTTTAAAGTAATGTCACATTAATAAATGTCACACTCTACAGTAATATTACAGTTATTTTCTGATGTCATAAGCATTGACAAAGCTGTCTTGCCTGACAAGTCACTAGTAACTTTGGCTATAATGACGATAATTTATAATGAGATTTAGTGCTGGGCAACAAAAGCAAAAAAAGTTTTTGTTTATACAATATATGTTTGTGTACTGTGTATATTTATTATGTATATATAAAGACACACACATACAGTATATATTTTGAAAATATTTATATGTATTTACATGTATATATTTATATTCATATATGTTATATATTATATATATATATATATATATATATGTGTGTGTGTGTGTGTGTGTGTGTGTAAACATAACATATTTTTCTTAAATATATACATGCATGTGTGTGTATTTATATATACATAATAAACACACACATATATTTTGTACACAAAAACCTTTATTTTGGATGCATGTAATCGTTGCCCAGAACTAATGTAATTACATAACTTTATTACATGTAACCAGTTACTTCATAGCACCTCATGTGTAGTACATATCTTGTACATATGTGACATATAAAACCCTTTTTTGTTTTTAACTTTTAGGAACCAGTGCCAGTGATGGGCATTTTCAGGCCTAGATGCGTTGGAATGATGACCGTATGGAAGACGCCATAAAAGGAGCATCCTCTATCCGGTCATATGGCAGTGCCATGAGAGAGGCTGTGGACCAGCTTAGCCGAACTGTCTTTGGGAAGCCCTGGGATGAGCGCTATTGCCCTCCTGGAGCATATACAGGCAAGAAATTCATTCATTTGTTCTTTTGTAATATTCTACTAAGTTATCTATTTGGCCTTTAACCTGTTTAATCCCAATTTTTTTCCAGACATAAAAATATCCAGATGATGTGTCATTAGTAACCCTTTGAAATAATCAATAATTATTTTTAAAAAAAAAATTTGGAAAAGTGTATGAAAAATTGTGTATACTGAAATAATAAATGAAATACTGAATTAACATATTTCTACAGTCATAAAAAATTGTTATATATCTCAGGCCAGCTATTTTAAACTCTGTTTCATCACATTCTAGGGTTACTTTTATGCATAAAAACCCTTGTACAACACTGATAGGAATACTGAGTTAAAATTAAAAAAAAAAATAAAATAAAATAATAATAATAATAATAATAATAATAATAATAATAATAATAATAATAATAATAAATACAACCATCAACGTATTTCAAAATTGTTACTTTATTGTAACATATATCATAAAATTGTTATATTAGTGCTTCTAGTATTAGAACATCAATATTGTAACTTGTAACATTTGAACTTTTAATTCAGTGCAATATTTGTCATTGCAACATTTTAGTGCAGCTTTCACTAACAACTGCAATTGGATTTACAGTGGGTACGGAAAGTATTCAGACCCCCTTCACTTTTTTCAATTTTGTTATGTTGCAGCCTGATACTACAATTGTTTAAATTCATTTTTTTCTCATTAATCTACACTCTGTACCTCATAATGATGAAGTGAAAACAGAATTTTAGAAATGTCTGTAAATTTATTAAAAAGAAAAAACTGAAATATCACATTTACCTAAGTATTCAGACCCTTTGCAACAACACTTGAAATTTCGCTCAGGTGCCTCCCATGTCTCTTGATCATTGCAGAGATGTTTCTACACCTTGATTGGAGTCCGCCTGTGGTAAATTAAATTGATTGGACATGATTTGGAAAGGCACACACCTCTCTGTAAAAGGCCTCACAGCTGATAATGCATATCAGAGCGAAAACCAAGCCACGAGGTCAAAGGAACTGCCTGCAGAGCTCAGACACAGGATTGTATTGAGGCACAGATCTGAGGAAGGCTACAAAAAAAATTCTGCTGCACTCAAGGTTCCTAAGAGCACAGTGGCTTCCATAATTCTCAAATGGAAGAAGTTTGGCACAACCAGGACTCTTCCAAGAGCTGGTCCCCAGCCAAACTGAGCAATTGATGGAGAAGGGGCTTGTCTAGATTGGTGACCAAGAACCTGGTGGTCACTCTAGTTGAGCTCCATGATCATATATGCAGATGGGAGAAACCTACAGAAGGACAAACATCACTGCAACACTCCACCGATCTGGGCTTTATGGCAGTGTGGCCAAACTCAATCCTCTCTTCAGTGAAGACACATGAAAACACACTTGGAATTTGCAATAAAGCACCTAAAGGACCCTCAGACTCTGAGAAACAAGATTACCTGGTCTGATGAACCTCAATTCTAAGCATCATGTTTGAAGGAAACCGGCTCTTCTCATCACCTGCAGAGTACCATCCCAAAAGTAAAGTGTGGTGGTAGCAGCCTCATGCTGTGGGGCTGTTTTTCAGCGGCAGGGACTGAGGAACTCATCAGAGTAGAAGAAAAGCTCAATGCACCAAAATATTGAGATAGCCTTAATGAAAACCCAGTCCAGGGCATTCAAAACCTCAGACTGGGCCGAAGGTTCACCTTCCAACATGACAATGACCCTAAGCACACAGCCAAGGCAACACAGGAGTGGCTTAGGGACAACTCTGTGAATGTCCTAGAGTGACCCAGCCAGAGCCCTGACTTGAACCCTATCGAACATCTCTGGAGAGACCTGAAAAAGGCTGTCAACAGACGGTTCCCATCCAACCTGACCGAGCTTGAGAGTATTTGCAAAGAAGAATGGCAGAAATTCCCCCAATCCAGTTGTGCAAAGCTTGTTGCGTCATACCCAAAAAGACTCGAGGCTGTAATTGCTGCCAAAGGTGCTTCAACTAAGTACTGAGTAAAGGGTCTGAATACTTATGTAAATGTGATATTTCAGATTTTTCTTTTTAATAAATTTGCAAACATTTCTAAAATTCTGTTTTCACTTTGTCATTATAAAGGACAGAGTGTAGAGTAATGAGAGAAAAAAAAGAATTTAAACAATTGTAGTATCAGACTGCAACATAACAAAATTGAAAAAAGTGAAGGGGGTCTGAATACTTTCCGTACCCACTGTATATTGCATTACCTAAATCCACTGTTATCCCACTGGAATGTTTACTCATTCTATGTCCACACTCAACAAAACTGAATAATTGTGAATTCAATACTAGACACCTTAAAGATAATGTGGACCTAAAATCTTTGTCATATGTTAAACACACTTTACTAGCCTTTTGTTTTGGAGCTTTGATGCAGCTATCATCTTCTCATGGTGAAAACAGGACGTAAACTGCTCTGGTCATGTGACAATTTGCAGTAACCATGTGAAACTGCACATATTTAATTGAGACCCTTTATTTTTTTTTTCCATATTTGCAGGAAATGAACTAAAACACCAGGCAGTAAGGTTTTTAGAGCTTTATAAATGAAAACCTTTTTTTACATTCACTATTGTGACCAGTGGGATTAAATGGTTTAATGTACTAGACAAAATATTAAGAACAATTTCTTTTTTTCCCCCCATTTTATTCTAGTAGGTGAATTGCTGGGAATGGAGTACCTTTACAGCCAGACTGGCAAAACACTGACTCCAGTGCTCCAGAACCCAGAGGAGGAAGACAGGCTGGTGGAGGAAGTTGATGACCAGGACCTGCAAGATGAGGGGTTTGACGAAGGGATCATGGAGGTCATCACAGTTCCAGTGCTGTATGAGGATGACCCCTGCCGTGATCGCGAAAAGAGCCCCTCATCTTTGCCTCTGTCTCAGTCCCCAGCATCACTGGCTGAGCCGTCCACATCATCTGGTGGAGAAGGACATCATCTTGCCCCTGCCCCTTCAGTGCTGTCACAGCCATCCGACACTGGAAGCAGTCTCTCCGACGAGGCTCAGGTAAGACACTTTAAGGGCTTTATTTAATCTCAATCTCATTTTATTCCACATATATTAACATTAATCTGCATTTACCAGGGAGCAGTCATTGGACCCTATGGCATTGCTGGGTGGGACAAGGTCCAGGATCTGGTTGGTTACCTGGTGGGTCTTCGTGAGGCTCCTTACCTCACTGACCTGCAGGTGACAGAGGCCATCCAGCTGTGGACAGCTCTCCCTGATATTGACAAACAGCGGGTCAACTATCAGCCTCGACATCAGCCTCAGCTCACACATGGGCGCTTTAAAGCACCGAAGCGGTCCGGAGTAACACCGGGTGTGGAGAGTGTGAAATGGTGTCTGATTGGACATCCTGGGGGTCCAGCACAGTGGCCCAGCACCAGCTGCTTGGTTGAGGCCATTTGTATCAAGCTTTGTGCCTTACACAAGTCGCCGACCAAGAAGGCTGGAGTTTGCACCCCCAGGTGGTCTAAAATCCTCTCGGATTACCACCACATCCGAGAGCTGGTGCTTAACAGTCGCAGGCTGATGGATGAAACAATGATCCAGCTGTTTGAGCTAAACCAGAAGACACTCATTCAGTGGTAAGCAAGGCACATTATTTGCTTCAAATTAACTGAATACTTCTAAACAAATATATAATACAAGTAATTTATTTTCAGGTTTCAGCGGCGGCAGAAGAATCAGGAAATGAGTGTCCTCGCTCAGGGACTGACTGCACCTGACCCAATTGCTGTGGCCGATACACAGCTTCCTCCACCAAGGGAAAAATTGGATGAAGCGCCATCGACATCAGGCCCAGAACATTAATTTATCCTTCCACCAAATCAAGAAGGACAGGCTCCAATTCTGCGACCAAGTCGAGGGCCCGCTGCTGCCACCACGGAGTGCCCCATTGCACCTGCCCCCACAGCATCGATGTTACCAGTACCAGAGGCGTCATGCCCATTGAAAGTGAGGGGGCACGTGCCCCCTCAGATTTCTGAGCCAAGTGGATGTTGAATGCAGCTTCCAAAACACAAAAAATAGCCGAATAATATTTTTTATATTTGATGCAATCACACCGGTGTGATTAGATCGTTCAGTGCGTTCAGTGCAAATCTGCGTTCGTTGGCTGGCACTGAGCCAGAGACAGACGCGTTTGTTCAGCGCTGCATTATAACCAATCACACACGTTTCTGTTGAGCTTATGAATGCAATAGCCAATCAGAGACGTTCAGATGAGCCATCGCTGAAACACGGTGTTTTGTTCACTTGCTTGCTGACTGAATTGTCAGGCGAATTCTCTCATCAGAAACAAGAAAGTGCAGATGTGCCTACGAATGTAAGCAAGACATTCATTTCACAGTGTAAACAGCTTCAGTGATTTTAATGGGAGTTTTTGAGAGTGCCTGAACTCGAGACTGAATGAAAATGTTCTTTGAAAATGTAAATGTTCTTTGCTCTCTGTAAAATGAAAGTGTTATTATTAGTAACTTACAATATTGTTATTAAATTCACATTAAAAACAAAGTCAGTCGTATTAAAAATATTTTATGGCATGACACTCATATCAGAATCAGAATCAGAATTAGCTTTATTGCCAGGTATGTTTGCACATACGAGGAATTTGTTTTAGTGACAGTAGCTCCACAGTGCAACAGAATGACAGTGACAAGACAGGACACAGATAAAATAATAATAATAATAAAAATAATAAATAAATAAAAATAAAAATAATAATAATAATGTACAAATATACAAAATGGACAATATGCAAAAAAGCACAAACACAATATACAAAATAGACAATTCAGTATGTACAGGTATGTTAGGTACAAATTTGAAATGTAATAAGTATGTGTGTTAAATAAAAAAATAAAAAGTATTATAGTGTTGTGTGTTTCATGTTTATTGTTAAGAGTTCAAATGTTCATGAGATGGATTGCCTGAGGGAAGAAACTGTTCCTGTGTCTGGTCGTTCTGGTGCTCAGAGCTCTGTAGCGTCGACCAGACGGTAACAGAACTGGTATTTAAGGTATCTGGTATTTAAGTAAAAAGTCTGGTTTTATGTGTAGGGTAGACTGAGTACATTTGAGACATGTGTACAGTTGAAACACCTTAAATAACTTGCATAAACAAGAAGCCCGAGCCGTGATTTTTGCTCCACACATGTGTATTAGTGTTCTCTTTGATCGTGGGAAATTTGAAATTTGTGCATCTTTCTTGCAGCAAATTAGCTCAATAAGGGAATTGTATATAAATAATTACAATTAATTATAATTAATTACAATTATTTATATCGGCTGACAGTAATAACTGTCGCAGAGTTAAATTGCCATCAGCTGATCTGTTCGTCCAGCGAACATTCAGTGTAAATTCATATCAACTCTAAGAAAGGATATTTCCGTGGCCACAGAAAATATCTTCCTATTAATGAATTAGAGTTCAATTCAATTCAATTTAATCAGTCAATTAGTGAAGTGAAGTGACATGTGGCCAAGTATGGTGACCCATACTCGGAATTTGTGCTCTGCAATTAACCTATCCAAAGTGCACACACACAGCAGTGAACACACACACACCGTGAACACACACCCGGAGCAGTGGGGCATGTAGCGGATGTAGCAAGGGTCAAAATCGTAAAGGGACATTAATATGCAAGGCAGAATCAGAAACTCATGTAATTTGTGCACAAGAGTTTTATTAACTAAACGCTAACACACATAACTAATCTAAACAAACAACGAATAACATACACTCACGCATACATACAAAGTGGAGCTAAAGTGGATGAATGAAGCCATTAGAGAAAACAGAGAATGCAGTTATGGAAAGAGTCAGTTAACCACCTGAGTAAAACCATCAGCGCCGTTTATAACGGGGTCTGTAACTTATACTAAACCTCTGTTTCGTTTAGTTAAATGTACTATACTTGCACTTCCTTTGTCGTGACGGAATGCGGACTCGGATGAAAAGTCTTGATGGTTTCAAGGTTTTTGGACTCGTGATCACAAAGATGTTCTGACTCAGTGGTGATCGGGAGTGTCTTCCCAGGTGAAAAGTGAAGAAGAGTTAAGAGACATCAGCTAAGATCCAAGAATCTTTGTTTGAATGGAAAGACAAGGCCATAAAGCCTGGCACAAAAACTTAATGGTCCAGAAAAGTTCTAGCTCACATCTTACTCATCCTCTTAGGATCTAACAGAACCGCAGACTGGGTCTTTGTGGTCAAGAGTCATCTCCCAGGCTGGGGGAGATCACCCACGGCTCTATGTTGGGCCGACCGGGCACGCCCAGCAATCAGAAGATAGCAGAAGAAGTTTTTGCAGAAGAGGTTTTTTTCAGAAGAGAGGTTTTTAGAAGAGAGGGCCGGACCTGTGAATGGGACCTTTATCTGGTATAGAGGTCACACCTCTGGGGAGTCAAAGAGCCAATGGGCTCCCGTCTCTTTGGAGGGAAGGTTTTACGACTCTTTGTGGGGTTGGATTAATAGGGGGTATACAAACTATTGAAGATTCTTAGAACACTTATATATTGTATAGGTAGCAACATATAATATATACTCTCAATTAGATCATCCGAAGACGAATTGATAGAGATCAAACATGATATAAGTGAGGTAATATTAACTAGTGATCTATCATAAACATGCATAAAACAGGATACAGTACAAAAAGACAATATACACGAACAGTAACAAAATACACAATGACCTGAGGATATGTGTGTTCATTCAAAGAAAGGTTTTTTCAATGAATTAATTAGAGAAGAGTCCATTTTTATGTGCATTACATGTCCCTTTCCTAAGGGAAAATAAGGTGAGTATTGCTCGGCCCGCATTCCTTAAAGCAATAAAACTAGTGTTATCAGGTTGGTTGCTATGGAACCGGGGGGGCCTGGAGTCATCACAGACATACCGGCACTCAGACTGTGTGTTGGGTGAGGGGTCTGTGGTTAATTGTTAATCTAATAACTAATTTGATTTGTTAAATCTGATGAACAAATGTGTGCCTGATTGGTCCAAATGCTACATTCCACTCCGAAGATATCGGCAAAAGTTTTTTTTTTTTTTCCAAGGTGAGATTTTCATTTCACCATGTCCCTTCCACAATGAATTACTTATTATTCTTTTATGATTGTTAAACTTAAAATACATCATTGCAAACGTTACTCTGTGCTCTAAAAATAGACATATTTTATGACATTGTGCCATGCAAGGTCTTTTCATAATCTAGAGAAACGTGCGAGTATGTCAGTGGGGTACGGTTGAGACACAGTGTTTCAACTGAACCCGGATTGGTGTCCTATTGCTTCACATGCTGTTTAGTTGTACAGTGTTATGATAATAGGATAAAAGTCACATTTACACATATGCTACGCAAATTCTGTTAAAAAAATATATTTGTGATATTCCAACTGTCTATTATTAATGGACATATTTTCTAACATGAATGTTAAAAAGACTACATAGCATTTTAAGAAATATACAAGGTGGTAAAGTGAGTACAGTTGAGACACCCTTTATAGGTTGCTATGTACTGTATACAGTAACAGTTCAATCATAGAAAATAAAATGCATACAGAGGCAGTGTGTGTTTGTGTACTGGTATTACCTACGTTATGGGAACCAAATGTCCCCACAAGTATAGTAATACCAGTAAATTCTAACCTTATGGGAATATTTTTTAGGTCCCCATGATGAAACAAGCTTATAATTCATACAGAATGATTGAAAATGTAAAAATGCAAAAAGATTCGAGAGATGTGTAGGTTGAGGGGTAGGGTTATAGAATATACAGGTATGTATATTGTTATTTTAACTGCTATGTTTACATTTGTACTGTTTGCCATATATTTTTGTAGTGTTAAATATTTGTTCCTGTTTTGTTTAACTGAATATGAATTAAAGCAAATAAATAAATTTATTTTTAAACTGTAATTATTTAAAACTGTAATTTTGTAGTTTATTACATTTGCTATAAATGGTTAGCCAGATTTAGAGCATTAAGAATGGGAGTCTCAACTGTACCATGCTACTGTTTCAACTGTACACCAAATGGGTACAGTTGAGAAAAAAATGCACCTAATTGTGGAAAATATGAACTACTTATGGCTATTACCAATTTATGGTATTTTAGTACACAAGCAAAAGAAATATCACGTGAAAAATCACTTAATTTCAGCATCTAGTTTTTGTGTAGTGATGAAAAAAGCAGAAAGTATCTCTACTGTACTCAGTCTACCCTAGGTAATAGACTACACTATTAGTCTACTTTGCCCATCACCATTTATTGATCAAATAACATAATCTATGAAGGTGCAAAACGCATTTACTTACACATATCGTGTGCTATAGTGGCTGCTGTGTCACATGACCCCCCCTCCCCTCCCCCTCGTGTTTGCAGCTGAATGCAAATGATCATAATTGATGGACGACAACTATAACCATGAGCAATCACAATCCGGCGCCGAGAAAAGAAAAAGAAAAAAGATGAAGCCTGTGCATCACTTTCAGGTACAGTCAGCAGTACACTAGTACCAGGTACATTCATGTGAAACTTTTTTGGCTGTTGACGTAACGCGTTTTAATGTCGGTAATAATTTAACCACCAACAACGTATCTAATGTACTCTATGATTTCCAATGATCCCTTACGAAAATTAGCCATGGTTTTACTACGAATAAAAACAAAAATCATGGTTATTGTAGCCATGGTAACCACAAATTAACCATGGTTTTGTTGCTTCAAATAATAGTTAACAAATAAGTATTTAGGATAATATATACAGTGGGGCAAAAAAGCATTTAGTCAGCCACCAATTGTGCAAGTTCTCCCACTTAAAAAGATGAGAGAGGCCTGTAATTTTCATCATAGGTATACCTCAACTATGAGAGACAAAATGAGAAACAAAAATCCAGAAAATCACATTGTAGGATTTTTAAAGAATTTATTGGTAAATTCCTCGGTAAAATAAGTATTTGGTCACCTACAAACAAGCAAGATTTCTGGCTCTCACAGACCTGTAACTTCTTCTTTAAGAGGCTCCTCTGTCCTCCACTCGTTACCTGTGTTAATGGCATCTGTTTGAACTGTTTGATCAGTATAAAAGACACCTGTCCACAACCTCAAACAGTCCAACTCCAAACTCCACCATGGCCAAGACCAAAGAGCTGTCAAAGGACACCAGAAACAAAATTGTAGACCTGCACCAGGCTGGGAAGACTGAATCTGCAATAGGTAAGCAGCTTGGTGTGAAGAAATGAACTGTGGGAGCAATTATTAGAAAATGGAAGACATACAAGACCACTGATAATCTCCCTCGATCTGGGGCTCCACGCAAGATCTCACCCCGTGGGGTCAAAATGATCACAAGAACTGTGAGCAAAAATCCCAGAACCACACGGGGGGACCTAGTGAATGACCTGCAGAGAGCTGGGACCAAAGTAACAAAGGCTACCATCAGTAACACACTGCGCCGCCAGGGACTCAAATCCTGCAGTGCCAGACGTGTCCCCCTACTTAAGCCAGTACATGTCCGGGCCCGACTGAAGTTTGCTAGAGAGCATTTGGATGATCCAGAAGAGGATTGGGAGAATGATGAAACCAAAATAGAACTTTTTGGTAAAAACTCAACTTGTCGTGTTTGGAGGAGAAAGAATGCTGAGTTGCATCCAAAGAACACCATACCTACTGTGAAGCATGGGGGTGGAAACATCATGCTTTGGGGCTGTTTTTCTGCAAAGGGACCAGGACGACTGATCCGTGTAAACGAAAGAATGAATGGGGCCATGTATCGTGAGATTTTGAGTGAAAACCTCCTTCCATCAGCAAGGGCATTGAAGATGAAACGTGGCTGGGTCTTTCAGCATGACAATGATCCCAAACACACCGCCCGGGCAATGAAGGAGTGGCTTCGTAAGAAGCATTTCAATGTCCTGGAGTGGCCTAGCCAGTCTCCAGATCTCAACCCCATCGAAAGTCTTTGGAGGGAGTTGAAAGTCCGTGTTGCCCAGCGACAGCCCCAAAACATTACTGCTCTAGAGGCCAAAATACCAGCAACAGTGTGTGAAAACCTTGTGAAGACTTACAGAAAACGTTTGACCTCTGTCATTGCCAACAAAGGGTATATAACAAAGTATTGAGATGAAATTTTGTTATTGACCAAATACTTATTTTCCACCATAATTTGCAAATAAATTCTTTAAAAATCCTACAATGTGATTTTCTGGATTTTTTTTTTCTCATTTTGTCTCTCATAGTTGAGGTATACCTATGATGAAAATTACAGGCCTCTCTCATCTTTTTAAGTGGGAGAACTTGCACAATTGGTGGCTGACTAAATACTTTTTTTGCCCCACTATATATATACATATTTATTTATTTTTTTTATTTATTTATTTATTTTTGTTATAAAAACAGAACAACAGCCTTTAAAATTACTTAAAATGCAATATATTAAAACGAGGCAATAATGATTGGTTAATTAAAAATTATATGGTTTCATTGAATAACACTGTTAAAATACATAATATAATACAAAATAAACAATTTATGTACATTACATATTACAAATGCCTGCAAAGGGCCCCAAAGGCCTGGTAATTGCTGCTGTTACATTTACAGGACGATCAAATCCTTTGTGGACATCACAACCCTTACAAAAATTAACCATCGTTTTATTGAAGTAAAACTGCTTAATTTTCTTTTGCGTGATTTCTGAATGCTTGAGACTATAAAATCAATCAGACAACTGTAAATTGTAGCAGCAGGTAACTGTCTAGAGCTACAATTGTAATTTGTAAATACACTTAGTGCAAATAGCCAATCTATTTACACTATGTTAAAATAGCAGGATTTTCTGCTAATTATACTACTTATTGCAAACTGTGGCAATTATCTGCACTTCAGTATTGTAGTAAATTATAAAACATTATGCAATAATAACTTAGAGTGTAAATTATAATTTTAATTCAAATTATTAAATGGATGCCACCTTATTTGCACAATAAAGCCCTCCCTCACAACTTTTTGATTATTTCCTTCATTTTTATTGAAAATAAATGCTTTTCTGATGTGATTTGAAATTTGAAAAGAGAGAAAAAAAAAACTTCGCCAAAAGGCGGATTTGAACCCGGTCGACCGCATCAAAATGAGAATAACACATTTTACCAACTGCGCCGCTAGAACTGATAACGAATGATAATCTTTTGTAATCTTGACTATCCTAATAAGAAATATATGAGGTGCTATTAAAGTGTAATATTACAATATACACAGTGAAGTAAAGTGCAACAGAATGTTAATAAATTGTAAATAAAATACTACACAGACATTACAGAATAAACTCTGTAATTCCGTATAATTTTACCTCAGATGAGACATGGTTAAAATCATGGATATGTGCTGTATTACATTTTACTGTTTTGTTTTGTTTTGTTTTTCCACCTTAGCGTTCTTAATACTTTTACATTTTATTAGAGTATTCTGTTAAGTATGCGCATGCGTTTTAATGACGTGTTACGTCACACACGACGCAAAAACACCTAAAGTCACCACGCAATGCAAATTACACACGCATGCGCAGTCACCACATTAATGCGCATGCGTGTTATAGACATACCATACGTCACTTTGCGCATGCGCGGTAAACACATACGTGACGTAGATACCTGACGTCACCGCGCTACAGTCTGCAGCGAGGGGTGTCTCTGATACTCCTGTGTCCCGTTACACCCAGAGGAACAGGCGCCGGAGGGCTCTGGAGAAGGAAAGCGTAGTCCATAAGAGGAAGTATGTGCGAGGGCTTACTTTTAACACGTGCAGGAAATGTTTTATTACATTTTATTTAACCATAAACATAAACATGAAATATGCTTTTTAAAAATAATATACACAAAATAATAAATATCAAATCAACTACTGAAAATTTTTTATTCATTTTATTTAACCCTAAACATAAACGTCATGTACTTTTTAAAAATAATATACACAAAATAATAAATATCAATCAATATAATGTCCAGGGAGCTATTAGTGTAAAAAGCAGGTGGGGGTGGGGGGCATGTTTTTAATACGACGAAAACTGTGTCAACGTTTTGATTCACTGTTTCGAAGCGCTCTAGTTGGATCGCGTATCGCGAATCATTTGATTCAGAACGGGACTTCAAAAACGACTCGGTCGCGCAGACCACGGGTTCAAATCCAGCCCGAGGAGGGTGACTTGTTTCACATGTAACTAAAACGCCTCCATAACGCACAGGAATATAGCCCGAATATTGTTGCAGGGGAAATTTGTCGTGTAATCCCGTTTTCTGAGTCATTTTCGCTTGCGTGCGGGAGCACAAAGATTGGGCCCCTTCCTGTTCCAAGATGGCGGCCTCTACGTGCCTTGAGCGGTCGAATGGGGCGTCTATACATGTCTATGGTTGACTATCCCAATCAGACTTTGGTGGGCAGAGTTAGTGTAAATAGCCTCTGCCAACATGGCGGGCTATTTGCACTTAGAGTAAATAGACACTCCGGAAAAATAATTGCACAGCAGGTGTGTTTCCTCCAAGGAAGCAAGAAGGGCAGTGCCTCCTCAAAAAAAAAAAAAAAAAAAAAAATGGATGAGAAAATAATCCATACACAACAAACAATGCAAATGTTACAAAATATGACATTTAAAAAAAGTGTATAAATCCACTGAACCCATTGAGTTTTAAAGGATATTTAAAGTGTGCAGTGGGATTTGTAGGAGAGAATGGTCTGTGAATGAGAATGAATGGGGGAAAAGTCACATAAGAGGAGGCAATGCCTCCATCGTGCTGATTGCATATGATTAGTTATTACCAAATATGATTGGTTCATGCGATAAACCCTGCCTCTTGTTTTCAGGTGTGTTCTGCATTCACAAATTAGGCCTACTAATCAGTTGATGACGAATACCAAAATACTTTGAAAATTTTCATTTTATAATCAATTCATCAGTTTTTTTTCTCTCTCTCTCTCTTTTTTTTTCTCTTTTCACCAGTGATGGTAAGGTAGTTTCCAGTATTCACTTAGCATTTATGCTAACTTTTAACCTTGTGTTAGAAGTTGAGTTAATTCTATTGATGTACCCTCTAAATATACGTAAAATCTAATTTTAAAAGAAAAAAAGGTGTTTTTTTTTTCTGTACTTGCAGATATTAATGAAATAAAAGGGCACTTAAGTGTGCTTAAAGAAAATACCCTTTCATGACTCTTTCTTAACACACTCAAGTACTTTTAAAAAGTGCACTTTGTAGTAATGTCAAATGTAAGGTTTTACTTTAAAGGACATTTTAATAATTGTTCATAATCTTTGTTATTGTTTAAAGCAGTACTAATATGCATTTACTGTGTGTTTACTAATATACAAAAGCACATGTATTTGATTATTATATATATTGTATGTAATTCAATAAAGTTTACTAAAGTGTGTCAAAAAAGCACTCTATAGTTTAATATAGATTGCATATATTTGAATTAATTATAAATGCATTTAATATAAAATATAGTACATTTTTATTAAATTGCTGCTAACAATTGCTGCAATTAAAGCTGCAGTGCGTAAGTTTTGCCTCTTTGTCGCCATCTCTGTTTGAAACCTGTGATTGCTGTTATTTGCGGAATTATCTTCTTTACGTGGGTTGTGATCAAAATTAGACCAACTCAAACTATGGGTAAAAAGCGCAAAACCTAATGTATTCATTATTACAGAAACATGGTTAAAGAAGAACATTGATGATTCATCAGTATGACTGGAAATAACATCTTTCGTCAGGATAGATCATCTAAAAGTGGAGGAGTAGCTATTTTTGTAAAGGAATGTCTCCAATGTACAAAAATCCTATCAAAATTGATTCCAAAGCAATTTGAACTTCTGATTATAAATATAAAACTTGCTAATAGTTCAACAGTTGCAGGTTGCTATCATCCCACATCAGCTCCCTCCTGTGTTTTTAACAAATCTTGGATCAATTCTTAGTTTTTATACTAATTCAGAATTTATATTAATGGGTGATTTAAACTGGAATATGTTAAATCCTCCTGATCATATTTTGCTCCAATTTGACACTCTCAATCTCACACAGATTATTAATAAACCTACAAGGTATGATAATAAATGTTTAGGAAATTATAGTCATTTAGATGTAAGTTTAACAAATATTTCAGATCGATATCAATCTTATGTCTTTGTACTGATATTAGCGAATTAGAAAATAGACATCTATTACCACAGGGGCCTGTTTCACTAAGGAATAAAGATGTTGTTACAGACAATGCAAAAGTAGCAGATCTTCTAAATAAGCATTTTATTACAACAAGTAATTTATTTGAGAATCATGTTTCTAGACAGTATATTAATAAAACGAGACATTCAAAAAAAAAACATTCAAAATATATTACCTTTTAGCTTTTCTTTACACCCAGTTAATAAGTCACAGGTCTGGCATAAATTACATAAACTTAACCTAAAAAAAAAAAAAAAAAAAACTGCTGGTTTATATGCCTTAGATCCTTTCTTTTTTTAAGTATGTGTATCAATTATATCTGAACCTTTAACCCTGTAAGGCCCACTGTTGTAATATTACAACATCAGTTTTAGCTCATCTTGTTTTACTGGACTGGATAAATCTACATTCAAGTAAGTAAAATGCCTGTAGGGGGACTTTGATCTCCTCGTGAAGCCAAACACTCAGGAACTCTTGCAATGCAAATGGCATGCCACAAAACAATAAACTCTCTAATCAGACAGGAAGATCTGTGAGAAAGACCATTTCCTCATCAGTCCCTTCACCCATACTTCCCGCCTGGGCACAAGGTCCTGGACACTAAAAGTTGACAGAGAAATGCCAAGAACTCAAGTTGCTACACTTACATAAAATATTTACTGTATCTTCAGAATTCATGAGCGTAAACTCTTCATGTTTGATATCGATTTTACAGTCTCGGTGCGAATGGAAATATGATCTCAGTCCCATATCAGTAGAACAGACCAAAAATAAATATCTCAAATCTGAGAAAAACTCTGTTCTTCTGGTGTGGGTGGTGCCCCTGATAAGGTCTTTGCCAGATGTTGTTTTTCTACCCCAGGTCAGATGTGGCTTTCAGGTCATATCATGTCCCAGCAAAAAGTCCTGTGAAGCTTTTATTATGCTAAATTTATGATTATTTTGTTCTGATTTGAGTATTTAAAGAGGATTAGCAAAACATTCAAGGAAGCATCTGTAAACAGAACTTCCCACACGATTGTGTGTGTCTCTCTATTTGCCAGATATGCTGACTCTTTGAAATTATTTCAACATTATTCTTCTTAGTTTATGTTTTGTATTTAATGCTGATCAGTTGTGTACCTAAATTTTAAATGCATTCTTCTTCAATTGATGTATTTGTTTTATTGATTGAATTTGTTCTTTTGATTGATGATTTATTGCGCCTGGCAAAATAAATGTTATTTCTTGATTCATTTTGGATTCTGCTGAAAACATTATGACTAGTAAACTGTGAGGAGGCTTTTGTTACTGCAAATTTACAGCCAGGATAGGTCAAACTGAAGGCTAACTAACTAACTCAGCTCTCCGTGCCCACCTCCGTCTGTCAGTGGATCAACAGCTTCCTGACAGACAGGCAGCAGCTAGCGAGGCTGGGAAAATACACATCCAGCACTCGTACGATCAGCACTGGAGCTCCTCAGGGCTGTGTTCTCTCCCCACTGCTATATTGTTATTCCTTATTTTCTTGTTCTATTTTTTAATTCTTCTTTTTATTATCTGTGTTTTTTGTTCTGTCACTGTCATGCTGTTGCACTGTGGAAGCTTCTGTCACGAAAACAAATTCTTCATATGTGTAAACATACCTGGCAACAAAAGCTCATTCTGATTCTAATTCTAAATGTTACAACACCAGGTTGAAGGGGTAGCGAAATTTGCCTGTGCACCTTGCACATTACATGGATGAATTGTGCTTCTTGCTTGTTCCATGTGAAAAATAAATAAATAAATAAATAAATAAAATACTAATAAAAACATACTGTTTTTGATCATTTACAAGATTTAAATGTCTTGTTTGATACCATTTTGAGATTCAGTCAAGATTTTATGATTATTAAATGATAAGTTCAAGTTGAAGAATATTATTTATTTGAGAATTTTAAAGTATTTGTGTAGCGATATTTTAAACTATCTGTATCTTATCATTTATAAAATGCACTTAACTGGTCCTTTGCTTGTTTGCCCAAATATCTGCTTGCTGCATGAGGGACAGGTTATAATGCTCTGGAATGTGGGGGTATATTAGCATGATAAGTAAAGGGCACAATAAGCTATAGACAGTATTGTGTGAATTCTGTGTAATGTGTGAATTCTTTAAAATGTGTAAGTATGTTTGGGATCAATTTGCACTGATATTTTTAGCCTGGAAAATAATCATTGTTTTTTTTTTTTTCCATTTCAGAAAGTCACCAGTCGAGAAAGACTGTCTCATCATATGCGTATGATATATCACTGATGCTGTAGAAAATGGGAAAAGTGAGATGGACTCTGATACAAGAGAAGAAAGTTTTAAAGTCATGAAGAATCTTTAAAAGCTTTCATTCAGTTTATCAGGTTTTGTAAATATAATCTGAACATATTTTTATAATGCTTTTTTTTTCCATGAAAATGACTTATTTTATCATTATTTTGTGATTCAAACAGTGAGTAAAATCACTAAAATTCTGTTACCCAAGAGCCCATCATTGTAATATTACAATGTTTCCCTAAAAACTGACTAAAATGTCAAAAATGTAAAAACACATTCATTTCTGTATTAGAGGCCTCCTACAACAACATTTAAACGGGACCTGTTATGCAAAAAATAACTTTTATAAGGTGTTTGAACACAATTGTATGGCTCCAGTGTGTGAAAACAACCAGCCTATAATGTTAAAAATCCACCAACTCATTTTTTTATAAAACCAATAAATCATGAACAGTCTCTCCAAACGAGCTGTTTCAGATTCTCACTCTGTTCACGTCACCGAGGGGAAAAGGTCCCGCCCATTTGTGACGCTCTCTGCCCTATTAGCATAAACACAGCCATGAGTGAGAAGCTGCGGTCCGCCATTACTGGGAATATAATGTCAGCGCCAAAGAGGCATTACAAGTGTTGTGTTTTGGGATGCACTAATGAACATAGGAGTTGCCATAATCTCCCCCGATCTGAGCCGAGGACACTGTGGTTAAATTTCATTTTCGAAGGAAATATCCCAGAAAAAAATTGGTAACGTCCCCTAAATGTTTAGGAATCAATACCAACGCTTCGTGCGCGAACGTCAGCTCCAGACAAAGTATCACACATTTGTTTTCCAAATTGCCTTTCTGAAAGAGCTTCTTGGCTAATTGCTAAAGCTATCATTGTCTCTGCCTGTTTTCACTGATGCTGCCTTTAAATGCTACCAGAATGATCGTAAATAGGAATGTGCTAGTTAAAAGTTGCATATGAAAGCAATGTGAGTCGATCGCTTTAAGTTGTTGAGCTCATAATCAGAAGTGGGACTTATAAAGTTTGTGATAGCATGAGGCCAGCTATGTTGTTATTTCTATCCCCCCGTGCTCCCCGTCTGTGTAATTCATAAACGCAAATTTATTATGCACAGTATAATCAGATGACTGACTTTGAAACAGAGTATGTTTTCTGTAAAGATAACAGGCTTGTACTAATAGTGGAATGTTGATTTGCAAAGGCTAGCACTGCCAGAGCTTGAGCTCTTGAAGCTCCACCCTTTTCTCCGGGAGCAACAGCTCATTTTCATTTAAAGCAACATACTCAAAATCAGTTAAAATGTATCTATCTGCGTTTTATTCAGCTACAGCAATGCTTTTGTCCACATTAGGGATTTCCTGGAACGAAACAAAAAAAAACCATTGACCACTTTATTTACAAAAATATTATCCAAACACATGCGTCATGAGCACAACACAAATGCACTGTGCTCTTGTGAACGCACAATGCAGATCAATATTTTCCTAAACAAAGTTGTAAATTATGGAGTCACATGGAGTACTTTAACAATGTCTTTCCTACCATTCTGGGCTTTGAATGTGCAAGTTGCATTGCTGCCTAAAGAGGGAAAGCTCTCAGATTTCATCAAAAAGATCTTCATTTGTGTTAGGAAGAGAAATTAAGGTTTTAAGCCCAAGACACACTGCACGATTTTCGGCTGTCCCAGACAAAATATTGGCATCGTGAAACAATTGTGGCGATTTCTGTGATCATTGCTAAATCAACTTACGACAGGGTTCATGTGTGATTCATGGAACATTTGTACGCTGCCAATCCCATCATCCAAATGATCGTAAGTTGATAAATGTGGCAGCTGAAAACAATCGTCCTTAGAATATCATACCCCTAAAAACACCCCGGTTTAGAAGCCTTGCCCCTAGAGTTTACGACATGGAGAAACGTAACCCAGCCAAAAAGAGGAAGTAATCTCATGAAAGAGAAATTGATCTTACTCCAATAACAGCCGTTAGCCTTGTAATTGCAGACAGTTACATTAATTTATGTTTATTAAAAACCGGTAAATATAACAAAACATTTACAAATATTACACAATATAGCCTATTTAGTTCACGTCACTCCACAACAAATCCTTTAAATTTAATGGTATTCAGAGCAAAACAAGAAAAATAAAATAAAATAAAATAAAATAATAATAATAGCTATATAATTTTATATAAAATATATATAAATCTATAAAAATAAAACACAAATTAGGCTGTATAAACAGCATAAACAAGCTAAAATGAACTGATTTAAAGCAAAACTGAAATGGTTCACGAGCCTCTCTCGTTTCACAGAATCCAAATGTGTCCAATTTTGCCATGTAACATTTAATTGCTAAACTATTATTCATTATGTAAACAAGATTTTGTACTTCACTCGTGTTCCAATATCCACGTAAAATATCCATCACATGCACAAATATGTTTGTTTGGGTGCTGCATGCTGATTTTACAGCGGACCTTTTACATTGAGTAGTGTAACTTTTATGTTTGGTTGACTTCATTTTAGTTAGATAAATGGCTGAAATGTCAAGTTAGCAACACTAGCACAACTGATATGTTGTGTGTGTACTGGTTTTTGTGGTTTACGGGGACAAAATTTGTATAATGACATGGGTATGACAGAGGTATTACAATTTGAAGGTGGTTTATGAGGACACTGCCTATGTCCCTGTAATTCAAAAGGCTTAAAAAACATACTAAATGTTGTTTTTTTGAAAATCTAAAAATGCAGAAAGTCTCCTGTGAGGGCTAAGTTTAGGTATAGGGTTGGTGTAGGGCAATAGCACATACAGTTTATACAGTATAAAAACCATTACGCCTATGGAGAGTCCCCGTAAACCACAAAAACAAATGTGTGTGTGTGTGCGCGTGAGGTGCCTGCATGATCAGTTGGATTTAATAAAATAAAGAAATAAAGAAAATGAATGTCATAAAAACGAGCGTAGCCTATACTTGTTGCACAGTTTTTTATGTTAATCTGTTTATTATTTAAGAGAAATATATTTTGTGTAGTCCTGTTTTATTCTATTCCGTTTATATATTTAAAATCTGTTTTTCTCATTCACAGAAGCACTGCAGGTGCTTGATGCAATGTGTGATTCCTCATGTCTGTTTGCTGCAATTTGTGCATATAAAGCTAAAGCAATGGAGAAAAATACATTTTAATCTTATTGGTTAATGATCGACTAATGCTTCGATCAAATAATCTTAATAAAATAATCAAATAATTGTTTAATGACAAAATGTTGTCATTAAACAATCCTCTGCCAAATTTACTGTGCTACACGTAGGTTCAGCTAACTCAAAAACTTGCATATGAGTTGAGACCTGACGTGAGATTTGATCGTAGCCACCGCTCACGTCCATATTGATAAATTCCAAGTTGCGTAGAAATGACCGTTCACCAAATTTCTGTTGTATGTTCATTTCGTAAATGAGGCCCATAATATTGCTGCTATGACCCACGTTTACTGACCAGCCAATAAAAATGCGACATGAATTCAATGCAACATGGCGATGAAACTGCTTACCTCAAGCTCTTATCCCTTCCTCTTTTGCCGCTTCCACTTTTTTCAACACACATAAAAGCTCCAACTGCCAAAATGTGATTCATAATGCTCTTTTTGTTTACCACTAGTGCATGACATTTTATTCTTCTATATAGTAATTTGCATCGTAGCGTAGGAGTCAGTAGGTCCACTCAAAAGGTCCATCTCATGAACACTTGGCCATATTCTGCTTGCCCATGACAATCTACAGATCTCACACATACAGCGCACCCTCCTATTCCTCTCCCTAGAGCAGAGCTCTCCAAACTCGGCCCTGGAAGGCCAGTGTCCTGCCAAGTTTAGCTCCAACCCTAATTAAACACACCTACACCCACTAATCAAGGTCTTACTAGGCATTTTAGAAACTTTCAGGCAGTTGTGTTGAGGCAAGTTGGAGCTAAACTCTGCAGTTTTGACCCCGGCCTGGATATGTGCCCAAAGTTCCCACCACGCCCTTTAGGGACCAGGTGGTGAACTTGCAAGCGCTGCCCCGGGAGGAGGCAGACCCAGCCATTGCTCTGCTCTGTCACGTTTACGTGGACCGCACGCAGAGCTTCAGGACCTCAGACTAGCTCTTTGTCTGCTTTGGAGGACAGCAGAAGGGGAAGGCTGTCTCCAAACAGAGACTTGCCCACTGGATAGTGGAGGCTATAGTCTTGGCGTATCAGGCCCGGCGCTTACCGTGCCCCCTCGGTGTAAGAGCTCACTCTACGAGAGGTGTGGCGTCTTCCTGGGCTTTGGCGCGGGGCGGCTCGATAGCAGACATTTGTAGGGCTGCCGGCTGGGCAACACCTAACACGTTTGTGAGATTCTATAATCTCCGTGTAGAGCCTGTGTCCTCCCGTGTACTTGCTTCAGATGGCCAGTAACACCAGACCGGCTCGTTGCCAATCACGCTTGCTGCGCCATTCCCCTCTACGGACCGGATACGTGCGCTTTTACTGCTTCTCAGTCCAGTTCCCCTTTGGCGAACCCTGTTGAAGTTCCTCCTGCACCCTCGGCGGTCAGGCGTGGCGGAGCGCCAGATGCCAGGTCCAGCACTCGTGTGTATGCCCAAGGTCAGCCCTTGTGCTGGGCTAGGTGCCCGTGTGTAGTGATTCCCCTTCGGGTGATCCCACATGTGTATTCTTCCACGGCATGGCTCCCCTCACGGTGAGCCCGTGTCTTTCCCTGGCAGAGACTTCTGCCGTCTCTGCTGTGTATTGATCTCACCCCAGGTTGGCTGAGTCTACCTCAGAGACTTCCATATGTAGTACTGCCCTTGGCCAGTCCATATGTGTATCTCCACATGGTACCTCCTTTATGCAGGATGTGGCTTCCGTAGCGTTCCCCTACTTGGGTACGCTTTCCCAGTGTTATCCATACCCACTGTACGGAACAGCAGTGGCCCTCATCTCTGCCTAAGCCCTGTCCTATCTTCCATCCCAACTGGTGTGGGGGGACTTGCCGGCTTCCGCAGGGCACTGGAGGGGGTCAGCAATAGTGGCGTTTTCATAGGGATCCCATTACGTCAGTCACTATGACGTTACGTCGAACGTGATTGACTGATAGGGAACGTCTCGGTTACGTATGTAACCCTCGTTCCCTGAAGGAGGGAACGGAGACGTAACGTCCCGTCGCCACAGTTGCTGTACCACCGCTGTACGGCCGGGGCACAGTCTCGGCTCCTCAGCGAAAAACTGATGTGCGTTTGCACGCGCTCTCCTTTTATACCCACGCTGCGGGGTGGGGTGCGCGTGGCGAAACACGCACGCCAACTGTCATTGGCTTGTTTTGTTAACACTCGAAGGTGATTGGGCTCTCGGGCGAGATCCCATTACATCAGTCACTATGACGTTACGTCTCCGTTCCCTCCTTCAGGGAACGAGGGTTACATACGTAACCGAGACGTTTCTGCACCTGAAAAGAAAATGTTTTGAAAGATTGATGCAAGCACGGATTAATGTCAAGTTGATTTGTGTCAGTCTAGTGTTGAATCTGTAATAATTTAATATTGCTGTTTCTTTTTTTATTTAGAACCACACCTAAATAAAAATGTGTGCACACAATACAGCACAATATTTAAAAAGCTATTTTTCTCTGATAGTTTTGATTATAGATTGAAACATACATTTGTCTATGTAAAAACTGATAAACCATCTTTCAACTTTTAACCATGAAAATCACAACTTTAACCTTACTTTAATTACAATATTTATTATTAATTGAAGTATTCATTTAATTTCATACACTAAAGATATTTGTTAGGGGCCAAGCCCCTATTGAGTTTGTATGTGTTCTTTATTATTATTCCTACCCAATGGGAGTCTATGGCAGCCCTGTAAAGGGAACATAGGAAAATGATTAAATTTGGCACACTTGTAGAGATGGTTATGAATAGTGATCTGACTAACTTTGGGGTCTCTAGGACTGACACTATAGAGCCACCACCAGTTAAAAAAATTCACTTTTCAAATGGTTATAACTTCTGAACCCTTTGTTCTAGAAAAAATAAACTTTGTATAACCAGATTACTCTCCTCATGCTGATCACATTCAAAACTTACATTAAGACTCCACCCATTACAGTAGCGGCCACTTTGAAAAGTACAGTTTTCTGTTTTATTTTGTTTTGTTTTTTTATTTTTATTTATTTTTATTATTATTATTATTATTATTATTATTATTATTATTATTATTATTTATTTATTTTATTTTTATTTTTTTTTGCTGCTACTCATTCAAATTTTGTCCAATTTTTCCAAAAATTGGCGGAGAGATCTTTGGACTGAGCTGCATAAAAATGACTGAACAGAATTTTGATATTCATCTTTGTTCAAAAGTTATGATGTTTTGAACTCAACAATGTTGACCCAAAATTGGTTTAGAGGCTGTATCTCGGGTCATGCTGAATCAGGATCAGACGAACCTCCTGTTTGCCATTTTGGAATTTGTCATTAATTGCAATATCTTTAGAACCTTTTCACATATCTGCACAAAACATATCTGTAAGGGACCATCGACATCATTTGCTGGAGGTACCTGAGAAGTTTGAACACAGTATCACCTAGTGTTCCAGAGATAAAACGATTTTTTCAAAAACGCTTCTAACTTTTGAAAACTTTGTTCAAATTTTGTTATTTTTGTATTCTATGATTCCCTGGGTTATGCCAGTTCTGACAATATGTAATTTGTCATTTTCCATCAATGTGCCTCTCCGCCATATTGAAGTAAATGAAAAACAGTATTTTCACTTCTCCTACTTCTACAAATGTTGTCCAATTTTGTCCAAAATAGGATCAGATGATCTTTGGGCCGAGCTGCACAGAAATGAATGAACTGATTTTTGATATTCACTACCTTTCCCAAGAAATACCTCTCCGAAGTAGACCATTCCTCTGTTTGTTGACTTATGCTTGTCAGCTTAGCATGCTAATTGATTAACATGCTAACTGGTTGCCAGTGACTCTTCAGCTATCAGGTAAACCATAAGCTACATTAGCATTTAGTTAGCTTAGCATGCTAATCTGGTCAATATGCTAAGTAATGCTGTCTTGTGATCATTCTCACACTGAAAGCTCTACTCAACAGCCTGTTGAATGTATGTCAACTAAGTGGCACACTCTGCTAAGCCACTGGTCCCGAACCTTTCAGGTCATGGGTTTGAGTCCAGTGTGGAACATAACATGCAGAGATTTTGTATACAAAATCTTAGGAGTGTTTTGTGATTTTGAGATGCACATTGTAAAGCTTTTGACTGTTAAGTGTGATGTGCTTTGACGAGTTTACTGTGATTGTTATGCTTGCTGTACATGCTGCACTGCTGCACTTGCTGTGCTTGAAGTAGCAGTACCACTTAAAAAAAAAAAAAAACCCTTAAGAGTATACTTTCAGTATAAAAGTATTAAACTAGTAGTTTACTGAGACTATACTTCAAAGTGTACTAAAAATGCTACAACTATTTAATTAGTAAACTATCAGTATACCTTTAAGTTCACTTTTAGTATACACCCCCTGACAAAAGTCTTGTCACCTATCCAAGTTGTAGGAACAACAAATAATAACTTGACTTCTAGTTGATCATTTGGAATCAGAAGTGGCTTATATGAAAGGCAAAGGCCTCTAGATTACACTTATTTTACCAAAATAAAATCTTATCATACCTTGATTTTTAATTATTTAATTAGGACAGAAAGGTCAGACTTTGCTTAGACAAAAGTCTTGTCACTTAACAGAAATAATGTACAGTACAGAACATAAAGTCATGGTGCAGTGGAAAAAGAATTAATATTGTGTATGACTCCCATGAGCTTAGAGGACTGCATCCATACGTCTCGGCAATGACTCAAATAACTTATTAATAAAGTCATCTGGAATGGCAAAGAAAGCATTCTTGCAGGACTCCCAGAGTTCATCAAGATTCTTTGGTTTCATCTTCAATGCCTCCTTCATCTTACCCCAGACATGCTCAATAATGTTCATGTCTGGTGACTGGGCTGGCCAATCCTGAAGCACCTTGATCTTCTTTGCTTTCAGGAACTTTGATGTGGAGGCTGAAGTATGAGAAGGAGCGTCATCCTGCTAAAGAATTTGCCCTCTCCTGTGGTTTGGAATGTAATGGGCAGCAATAATGTCTCAACCTCAGGCTGTTGATGTTGCCAACAACTGTGCAGCTCTCTCGCACGCCCCCATACTGAATGTAACCCCAAACCATGATTTTTCCTCCACCGAACTTGACTGTTTTCTGTGTGAATCTTGGGTCCATGCGGGTTCCAATAGGTCTTCTGCAGTATTTGCGACGATTGGGATGCAGTTCAACAGATGATTCATCGGAAAAATCAACCTTCTGCCACTTTTCCACAGTCCATCCTTCCTGCAAGCTGTGGGCCTTGGCAAATGCAACACGATTTTTTAGTTGTCTTCTGTTTAATGCTGGTTTCTGAGCACTAATTCGGCCATTGAGACCACTGCGTGAGAGAATTTGACAAACTGTTCTTGTAGATACAGGGGTTTCTGGTGACCAGTTGTTATGTAGCTCTGCTGCAGTTGAAAAAGGGCTGGCCCTGGACTGTCGAACCAACAAACGGTCCTCTCGAACAGTTGTCTTTCGGGGTCTGCCTGACTTGGGCCTGTCATGAACTTCACCAGTTTCTTCAAATCTTTTTCTTATCCTCTCCACTTGACGTTTAGCTACAATAAAGATGTCTGCCACCTCAGCAGGAGACTTGGTCTTCAGGCTCTTGATGATCAGCACTTTGGTCTGTGGTTGAATCTTTGGCATGCTGTCAGAGGTCAGGATGCATTTCAAACGAAGGTTGGGTGTGCTGGGGTTCTTCTTCTACACACCTGGGAATGTGTTAATTACAGTATTTGTCACAGGTGACGCTCTAATCTGTGATTGGTTGAATCCTTTAAAGATGTGACAAGACTTTTGTCTAAGCAAAGTCTGACCTTTCTGTCCTAATTAAATAATTAAAAATCAAGGCATGATAAGATTTTATTTTGGTAAAATAAGCGTAATCTAGAGGCCTTTGCCTTTCATATAAGCCACTTCTGATTCCAAATGATCAACTAGAAGTCAAGTTATTATTTGTTGTTCCTACAACTTGGATAGGCGACAAGACTTTTGTCAGGGGGTGTAGTTGCAGTACAAGCTAAAAACTTTGATGTAAACTAGTTGTGTACTCAAAGTTTACTACTGTTATACTTAAAGTATACTTAAAAGTATAATTGTATATACTAGAAAGTGGGCCAATTTAGTCCCAAGGAGTATTGAAATAGTACACTTACAAGTATACTACAAGTACACTGATATTTGTATACTTACTACATAAAAGTATACTTAAAAATATACTTGAACTTTACTTAAGTGTACTTAATAAAATAAACTTGAAGTATACTACTTTTTGGTAAGGGGAAACACTGTTTGTTTGCTTTACTGTGGATTCATTTTTAAACAAGACAGTTCCACACAGGCTTTTCAGAGAGACTGAAAGTAAAATTGACAATTTAAAAAAAAAAAAAAGACATTTGTGGTTCCTTATAACCAATTATCACAATATTTGGTTTGTCATAAACATAAGACAATGGTGCATATCACAGATGATATAAAGGTAAAATTAAAAGAATGTTGGTCTACATTTTAAAAATCAGTTTACAGTTACACATCTGCATAATGCTTGCCTACTACTGGCTGCTATGGCCCACCGTCAAAAAACAGCTAAGTGATTTCGTTTTTTTTTTTGTTTTTTTTGTTTTTTTTTGGCCTGAAAGGTGAAAAGAGGTGCTGCAGCATTGTACAGTATAAGATTTTTTTGTTCTAATTTAAATAAAATAATAATAATAATAATAATAATAATAATAATAATAATAATAACAACAACAACAACAACAACTTCACACTTTTCATGGAAAAGGAGGAATAATGTCAGTAAACTGACTGCAGTCAAGTCAGCATATACAGTTGGATCATATTCTGCAAGAGTCTGGAGAGTAGGAATTGCAGACAGCTGCAGTCTGGAAAAACTGGAGAAAGAGGATATGAACAAGAAAGGATCTTTGTGCTAGTATTTGAACTTAAGTTTGTCGTCTCCATCTGTAGTCTGGAAACATGTCAGAGACAATTTGAACATGCTCCAGCAATTGTATTGCTGATGGAAAAGTTGAAAATTTGAGCAATCAAGTGTTTTAACAAGCAGACACTGCCACTGGTCTACTGTACAGACAGAACTAATAGGATGCAGTGGCTATAGTCTGAGAATCCAGATATTTGGAACAAAAATCTATTCATTTGAGACACCATGTCTCATAAAATGTGATGCATCAAGACACCTAATCCGGCGCAAATCATTTTAGGGGAATAGCAAACAGATGCAAAAAGGCACATTTTTCCACTTAGTGAACAGGGTGAGTGTGTATGTGTTCCACTGATCTAGTAAAACACAAATATCTATGGTTGGAAGAATTTATGTAGTTATACTAAAATCAAATGCATCAGTGTTGTCTTTTATATTTAAAATTCCTATATTTATTGAAATCAAATCAATCAATCAATCAATTAAAATAGACTGTAAATTAAAATAGACTGTTGCCAGCAAAAGTGATCTTTACGCTGCAATGGTGGCACAGAATCTGCATCTGATATGGCATTTACAGTATGTTTAATGATGTTTTAATGATCCACAATGATTGCATGAAGTCTGAATAAGTTGTCCTTGCAGCCAAACTCTTTAAAAACTCATTAAAACTTTTTGTACATTATGATAATGTAGGATCTCTGTTGTTCAAGCAGGCCACCACGTGAGATATTGAACATATTCCTGGAGAACTAAACTAAGCTAATCACGCTATCAATGGTCTGAGTCAGTTCCTGTCAGCGCCTCGTCGTTATCTGCTCAGAGGAGTGATAAGGAACTAATCTAATCCAAGACGCAAAGCTCTTTGTGTATCAAGAACTAAGGAGTTCATTCACGCAACACGTGGTCGAGATACCTCGTGATCAGGCAATGTATGGATCAGTACATCCATCGGAAAAGGAAGTCTGACTTACAATGAAACGTCTGAGAGCTGAAGCTCAGCAGATTTGCATCCGTGACACTTTCTGACCTCAGGACATCAGGATCAATACGATGCGTCCCATGACTCAGGACCATCTGCTTCCTGACCTTTTGAAACCAAACTCACCATCTTTTCTCTTACAACAAAAGACCAAGAAACTTGCATGATGATTTTTAAAAGACAATCATTTAAAATCATTTAAAGTATTAGAGCAATATACTCCCAAACAACATGCTCTATGATTGATATGTTATTGTAACCAATGAAGTCTAATCAATGTTGTATACCCTTTTGTTTTAGCAGAGAAAGCTATTAACGTGTGTGAACTACGTGAAGTTTGGTCTTGAAAATAAGTTTATTTTAAATGCAGAATGTTGAAATGAATGAAAAGTGCATGTTATATACAATGTTCATAAGGTGACATTTTTAACAAAACTTGCATAAATATTCTCCACGTGGAAGATTAAATATTAGGTTAATTTGTGTCCAAAGAGGAACAGTACGGGGCGTGGTTAAAGCCCTGCAACAACCTCTGATTGGAAGACCACAACGTGGGATGGACAAACTCAGCTCTGTCAAAACCCCAATGTCCGAGCAGATTCGTTGCTCTTCGCCTTCATTGATCGCGCTACAAAGCGCTCACACGTCAACTCAAACACAAGTTTTAACAAAATCTCCATATGTCTTGCTGAACTGGTCGAATTAATCTAAAGCCATAACGATAAGCTAGATATTCTCTGCTTGTGATTTTCCTCAGGTTGAATTTAAATATCTAGTCGCAGATATTAGAATTGTGGGAACTTTCTTCAAATCGCAATAACTCATTTCCTGAACGTGTGTGTACGCGCGTGTGTGTCCATTGATTTAGTTCCATGTGTGTTTCAGTAGGTTTAGTTCATGTATTGTAGACTAGCAATTAGCAAATAAACTTTGTTTCATTTATAAAGAAGTATTGTCTTGTGTCGTGTATTTTCAAGTCTAAACATTTGCCCAGATTACCTTACCTTTGGTCAAAGTTTACCCATACCAATTTTGTGTTATTGTCGTTGGCCACAAGTAGTAAAAGAAAATTGATAAGATACACTAAAGTCGACAAAGATGCTGGACGTCTAAGTTGATAAAGTGTAAATTATTTGAATCAGATCAGTTTAATCAAATCAACCCGAATCTTTAAGATTCGATTCCCCAAAGATAAAATAAGAGCTAAAACCCTTACAATAATATTAAGAAAAACAAAATATGTTTCATTCAGTCATTGAGTGATTTACATGTTTTACAAATCCTCTCATTCTAGTTGCCAAGCATGGCGTGTATACATGAATTGATTTGATTGATTGATTGATTGATTGATTGATTGATTGATTGATTGATTGCCACTTTAGGACTAAATTTGATGCCAATTAAAAAATAAACTGTAAATAAACAAGTTATGTAACCAAAATTAACCAACCAAAAAAATTAAATTTTATAGTCAAACATTCAGTGAAGCATACAATTAAACATAAGGTGAATAAAGGTCTCTAAATATTGTTTAGTACAGATATGAGCAGATCTGCCAGTGGCTGGCCAGGTCAGCATCATTTTCTGATCTTTTTCTCTCTTCCTCACTGGCACTGCACAACGTCTTGTTGTCTTCAGAGCCATCTTTATTGTTTGGTTTCTGCGTAGACCTGGGGTGTATTCCCAAAAGCAGGTTATGTGACATACCCGGGTATGTTTGTGAGCGGATAATCTCAGCTTTCGGTTCCAAAATCGGAGGTTACTTTCAGGGTATGTAAGTAACCATAGCAACTTGCTCTCTGAAGATAACCTGCTCCGGAGCAGGGTATGTTCCAGGGTTAGTTCACTTCAGAGCTATCAGGGCACATGTAATCTACTGACGAGCCTTCAGTGGGCGTGACAGATAGCGCACAATAGAATCAGAATCAGAATCAGAAAGAGCTTTATTGCCAAGTATGCTTGTGCATACAAGGAATTTGTTTTTGTGTCATAAACTTCCAGTACACAGAGACAACAACAGCACACAGACAATAAAAATATAATGAGAATAAAAAATTACACATGTAAATATAAATAGACAAAAATTTGAAAAAATAAATTGAGAGATAAATAAGTGGTATGTACAGTTGTGCTATAGATGATAAAATGGAATAGAATAGAATGAAAAGCAGGGATGTGGTAAGATGGAGGTGGTAACAAATATTAGGTTATTGCACATTGTTATTGCATAATGGGGGGAACATTTAACTGTTCATTAAATAGATTGCCTGGGGGAAGAAACTGTTCTTGTGCCTGGCTGTCCTGGTATTCGGTGCTCTGTAGCGCCGACCAGATGGCAAGAGTTCAAAGAGGGGATGGCTTGGATGTGAGGGATCCAGAGTGATTTTCTGAGCTCTTTTCCTCACTCTGGATGTATACAGTTCTTGAAGGGTGGGCAGGGGAGCACCAATAATCCTTTCGGCAGTCCGAATCGTTCTCTGTAATCTTCTGGTGTCTGATTTTGTAGCTGAGCCAAACCAGACAGTTATTGATGTGCACAGAACAGACTCGATGACGGCTGAGTAGAACCGTTTTAGCAGCTCCTGTGGCAGGTTAAACTTCCTCAGCTGGCGAAGGAAGTACAACCTTTGTTGGGCCTTTTTTACAATGGAGTCAATGTGAGTGTCCCACTTCAGGTCCTGGGAAATGATGGACCCTAGGAACTTGAATGTCTCCACTGCTGCCACAGTGCTATTCATGATGGTGAGTGGGGAGAGAGCAGGGGGGTTCCTCCTGAAGTCCACTATCATCTCTACAGTTTTCTCCATACTTTTTTTCTTCCAGTTATTCTGGTACAGGTTGATCTTAATTTCAGCCATCCAAAGAATGCTTTTCCAGAAGTGGTCTGGCTTTTTTAGATGTTTTTTTTTTTTTGGCATAGTCTAATCTGGCCTTGTTTGCACCTTGTGGTGAACCTGTATTTCACTCTCGTGAAGTGTTCTCTTGATTTTAGACATCGACAGTGACATGCCTACGTCTTGGAGAATGTTCTTCACATGGCTGGATGTTGTGAAACAATTTTTCTTTACCATGGAGAGGATCATCCAATTATCCACCACTGTTGTCCTCTGTGAACGTCCAGGCCTTTTTATGTTGCTGAGCTCCCCAGTGTGTTCTTTTTTTTTCTCAGAATGTACCAAACTGTTGATGTGGGCACTCCTAATGTTCCTGCTCTCTCTATGATGGATTTCTTTTGTTTTTGAAACCTAACAATTGTCTGTTTTACTTGCATACAGAGCTCCTTTGACCGCATGATGTGGTTTCAGAGCAACAGCTTCCAAACACAAATGGCACACTTAGAATCAACTCCAGACCTTTTACCAGCTTAACTGATGTAGAAAAAAAATGAAGGAATAGCCCACAACTGCCCATGAAACAGCTTTTGAGTCAACTCTCCAATTTCTTATGGTCCTTTGAAAAAAAGGGGGAGGTACATATTAAAGAGCTCTAATTCCTTAACCTTTCCTCCAATTTTGATGAGAATACCCTTAAATTAAAGCTCAGAGTGTACACTTTAAGCCTCTACTCATTATATAACTATAACTTTTATTATGTTTTGGACAACAGCTGAAATAATAAAAATTGTGCCTGTGTCCAAATATATTTTGATGTTAACACTCTTTGCGTGAAGGAGGTTTGACATCCTAAGATGGAGATGCAAGTCAGAGAAACATTTATTAGAGCTATGGAGAGTACAGTGCAATGAATCAAATTTTAAAACTCACTTGAATCATACAGGAAGTGCGGTATCATCTGAATGCAGATGACCAAACAAATAATGCTGTCCTCCAGGGTCCAGACCTGCAGTGACAGTGCAAACAGAAATTATGTAGTTTTTTACCATAAGAACATGCATGATAAAATGCAGAAAACAGAAAAAATAAATGTCAGAAACTTCTGATTAGTCGATTTACGAGTTTCCCAAAGTTGGTACTATAAGGCAAAATAAATATTGTACCTTTTGTTTTGTTTAGCAGCAGATTGGTCACTTTTCACCACTCTGATGAGGTTGGTGGTTAAAATGTGGCACTTTGTAGACGGGATAAAACTAATCAGTGCATAGATATACATTCAAGTTGTTTGTCATTTATGTCAAAGATCATTTTATGCGTCTGTTTGGAAAGTTGAGTTATAAGAATAGACTTTCAGGATCTAAATGTAACACAGAAATTCCTTTTGATATGAGTATGTTGCTCGTCAGCTGTATATGGCATCTTTCCACATGACAAGAACATTGCAATCAGATAAACCTGTCGAGATTGCTATACACTGCTGGTAAACATTTGGACCTATGCTATTTTTACCTGATAGTTTTGTTGGTATAAATGAATGTATTTAGGTTGATTCAGTGATATTAATTCATATTTTAGACTTCAGTAAAACCAGTTAATTTAGATGTTACCATTTTTTTCAGTGTACAGAATCACGTGACAATTATTTTCTATTAAACTTGAGAATGTAGTACATTGTAAGTTTATTTTCTTCAGAATGAAAGGTGTGCCAAAATATAAAGTAAAAACAAAAATATAATGTAGCTATAAATAGTGTAATCATTTTAAATAGCCTAATGTAAAAACATACATAAAGCACTGTTTATCACAAAGAACCCTTTTTCTACCAAAAAGGTTTCTTTCTCCTTATATAGAATCTTTTTGGCATAAAAGATTCTTTGGAGTTCAGTAAAGAACCCTAATGAACCTTTTTTTTTTTTTTTTTTCTAAATGTTAGCTAGTCAAATTTCTTACTAATTATACACCCACTCTGAACAAATACAAAAGATTTTCTTAATGATCACTTATACAATTAAACATATTTGGAGACGCTGCATCCAAATGATGATGCTATTGGGAACACCCTGCATGACTGCGTCTAAAGCAAGTGTGCAACTACTCCAGTCCTGACTGGTGCTGTGTCACTCGTGACGTGCGATGGCATACCATGGAAGCTACAAAGGACGCCCGGAACAAAAGAGGTTAACTTTTTTATTGGCTGAAGCAAGTCGGTCACAGGCATGCTGGAAGTATCACAGATCTAGCCACAATTTTGAAATAGCCACAATTCTTGTAGTATGAGCCCTTTCTTCAGGCGAGAGCATGCCATGCACTTCGTAGACACTAGATATCACTTCCACAATCTATTTGCTAATGGTTTGTTTAGAGATTGGGTACCACTTCTTGGGGCACCCGACAAACAAATGACTGATCAGTTTTCCTACACTTCTTTGACATTCTTTGACATTCTCAAAGGCCCAGACTGGGCACAGTAAGTTAAGCCTCTCTTTGTCCAACAACACACCGGGAGGAGGATTGAAGGCCTGTAGAATCATAGACCATGCTGTGTTCAATGGTACCTTAGGCACATAGTCCGTTCTAGGATGTAGGATTGCTTTGACCCTACCCGGGACAAACTGTAGCCAGGAATGAGCAACTGACAGTGCCTATAAATCTCTTACCCTCTTAAGAGAAGTGATATCTAACAAGAATGCCATCTTGAAAGTGAAGAATTTCTCTGAAACAGAGTCTAAGGGCCCTATTTTAATCTAAGTGCATGTCTGAAGCGCATAGCGCAGGTGCAGTTAGGGCATGTCCGAATCCACTTTTGCTAGTTTAACGACGAAAAAAATGGTTGGTGCACCAGGCGCATGGTCCAAAAGGGTTGTACCTATTCTCTAGATGAGTCATGGGTGTGTTGATATGATTCTTTAGGGTCTTAATGAAAAGTGTATAACATACTTTGGTTAAAATTTCTCAATGGTAGTGTAAAACAACACCCTTTTTACCCTGTCAAAAACAGCTCTGTTCACAGCGACTCATTTCGGTATATGTCCCTTTAAATGCTCATGACCTCTGCTCACCCCACCCCCTCTCTTCCGTGGGGTGACCAGCAGTTCTCTGAGACAGTAAACTTTAGCACATTCGTCGTGGAAACTTGCTAACTAGCACATTATTAGGAAAGGCAATTTGCAAAGAATCATTAAAAAAAACAAAAAAAACTCACAATATATTTAACACTTTATCTTTCTTTCTACACATAATCACCAACAGGACAGACAGTTTAACAAAGAGCGCTTGCTGAAGACACAGACGTATAGCCTCTTTTGTTCCACACTCACACAAGAATAGGACAGTACAACACTGTAGAGTTGGATCCTGTCTCCAAACTAAGATCAAGATCAGCTGTGACTGGATCCTGATAGAAAATCATATAGGATTGGAACTAAGAATTTTTTGATGGATTTTTACAATAGGAAATATCAAAGAGATACTGGTTTGTTTGTTTGTTTTTGATAAAAGCAACTCCAAATGCTTAAATGCAGAATTTCAAAATTCATGCTTGAAACAGGACTAAAAAGTAAATGATGCTCTAGTTCGAAATGTCAAAATCTCTTCAAGTAATATTAAAGCTGCAGTATGGAAGTTTTAATTATTTATTTATTTAATTATAATTTTTTTGTTTTGTTTTTTTAGCTTGGGTTGTGCTTTGGAAGTGATAACAAGTAAGTAACATATCTGCCATTGTTTTGTTCTGACCAAATAAAAATGTAAATATTTCAAAATACACATTACTGACATTTAGATCTAACGATTGCTCAGACAGATCAGATCACAGAGCAGAATTGATCTCTAATAGCTAGCAGAAAATAAGTGCAAATTGAGAGAGAAAACAAAACAAAAAAAAATAATAATAATAAAAAATGAAACACAACCACAAAGAAAACGCAGTACCTATCTGAATCAAGTATACAAGTGCATTAAGGTTAGCTAGTCTTACTTGTTCAGCAGAAAAAAAAGAGATTAATCTCTTATCAGGGCTGTCGCCACCTCTCAAAAGCCATGCTGATATTTACTTTCATTTTAGCACAGGCTTTGTCGCTTTCCCTTTTCAACTGCAGGCTTGAGGTTTTGTCAACAGGTGATTCCCTAGTTATCAAAGATGACTGCCATTTATAAAAGCAGCCATCAAGATAAGGGGGTTTCAAACTATTAGGACATGCACCCCCCAATCCAACCCACCCCCAACTTCACCCCAATGTGAACATCATTGATATATTACTTATTGTGTATATATAGTGTGCAAAACTTTATACTGGGTCTACACTACACAACTTGAGACTGTCTACATTAGATACAAGGCTGCTTTTACATTACATAGTTCAAGTAACCCAATTCAGATTTTTCCTCCTGTGTGGCACAAATACTGTATGTAAACAGGGAAAAAAAACAAACAAACAAAAAAACAAAAACAAACAAACAACACACAGATTCCAGTACTCTCAGATCAGTTTCAGGTCTCATTCATATGTGGAAATAAATCTGATATGAATCAGATATGTGTATTTGCGAGACACTCGGACCCTATGGCAAGCCATTCAGACCATCACTGACTACAAGCCCCTGCCACAGGCCAGTGACGATGACACATCTTTACCAGAGGCACTCAACCATTTCTACTCACGATTTGAGATACAGAACGACACACCTGCACAGAAACTACTCACATCTCCAAACGACCAGGTACTCTGTCTCTCTCCAGTCGACGTAAGGAAGACCCTATCCAGGATTAACCCACGAAAGGCTGCGGGCTCTGACAACATACCTGGACGTGTACTGAAAGACTGTGCTGCACAGCTGACGGACGTCCTAACAGACATCTTCAACATCTCGCTGAGCCAGGCAGTCGTCCCCACTTGTCTCAAATCCACCTCCATAATTCCAGTACCAAAGAAGTCACCTGTGTCCTGTCTGAATGACTATCGTCCCATAGCACTGACCCCAATCATGATGAAGTGCTTTGAGAGGTTAGTCATGCAGCACATCAAGTCCAGTCTCCCAAACACGCTGGACCCACTCCAGTTTGCATACCGTCCAAACCGTTCCACAGACGATGCAATATCCACCACTCTCCACCTAGCTCTTACCCATCTGGAACAGAAAGACTCTTATGTAAGAATGCTGTTCATTGACTTCAGCTCAGCATTCAACACTATAATCCCACAACAGCTCATCCACAAACTAAACCTGCTGGGCCTTAACACCTCCCTCTGTAATTGGATCCTGGACTTTTTAACTGCAAGACCTCAGTCAGTCCGTGTCGGCCGCAACACCTCCAGCACTACCACACTGAGCACAGGTGCCCCACAAGGCTGTGTGCTCAGCCCGCTGCTCTTCACGCTGCTGACCCACGACTGCACTGCCAAGTCCAGCTCCAACCACATCATCAAGTTTGCTGATGACACAACTGTGGTAGGCCTCATCAGCAACAACGATGAAACGCACTACAGAGAGGAAGTGGCACAGCTGGCTGAATGGTGTGGTGCTAACAACCTGTCCCTCAATGTGGGTAAGACGAAAGAGGTTGTGATGGACTTCAGGAGAAACTCTGTTGACCACCCCCCGCTGACCATCGACGGCTCAACCGTGGAGAGAGTCGGCAGCACTAAATTCCTGGGAGTGCACATCACAGAGGATCTCACCTGGACCACCAACGTCACGTCACTCAACAAGAAGGGACAACAGCGCCTCCACTTTCTCCACCGGCTGAAAAGGGCAAGTCTCCCTCCACCCATCCTCACCACTTTTTACAGGGGCACCATTGAGAGTGTGCTGACCACCTGCATCACTGTCTGGTATGGGAACTGCAGTGCTGCTGACCGCAAGACCCTACAACGGACAGTGAACACTGCCGCAAAGATCATCGGTGCCCCTCTCCCCTCCATCCTGGACATTTTCCTTTCACGATGCTCCAACAAGGCCACCAGCATCGTGAAGGACCCCACCCACCCCTCTCATAACCTCTTCCAGCTCCTGCCATCAGGTAGAAGGTACCGGAGCATCAGGTCTCGCTCTGTCAGATTGCTCAACAGCTTTTTTCCCCAGGCTGTGAGAGCTCTTAACTCCAATCCCCCTGTCCCCCTCTGAAACCATGAACACCTCAGCTCTCCCACCCACCAACTCATTAAAAACTGTTGGCAATTTTACTAAGTGCAATTCTGAATGTGCTACACACAGGTGAGTGGGCTATACAAACCACCTGTAGTAACGCACTCATCCCACTATATGCACACTAGACACTTTCTACAAACACTCCCTGCCACAAAGACTCTTAAGAAAATATATGTCTACTTGAACATTGCACTACAAAATAATACGTTTACTTGAGCATTGCACTACAAAATCTTTTTGCACTATGCACTGTCTCCCACAAAATCTCTCTTCTGCACAATAATGTACAAAATATATTTTTTTTCTGCACAATTTCATGTACAGTATTTATGTAAAGTTTTTGTACAGTCTCAGTTCGTGTATGTGTGGACAACTAGGTATAGCAGTTATAGTATTTTTAGTATATGTATAGTCAGATAGTTAACTGTTGTATAGCTCTATTGTTTTTTCCTATACTTGCATTGTTGTATGTTTATCTTATGTTTAACTAGTATGTAGCACCGTGGTCCTGCGAGACACGACATTTCGTTCCACTATATGTCCACACATGTAGCAGAATGACAATAAAGCTCGACTTGACTTGACTTGCATCTGCTATGTAAGTGGGCAGATCAAATATTGCCCTGTTAATGTGAGTTGTATGTCATTAAAAATGTCTCGGTGGTGAATGATTTCAACGTGGCTGGACACCAACTATGATCATATTACTCTATTCAATGGTGCAATGGAGATTTTCCAGGTCATTACGTTCTACCTGGGGTTGTTTCACCAAGTGTGTAGTGTAAATGCAGAAATCAGATACGGGTCATTTTATGATGTTTTATTAACAAGGTTCGGGAGGAGCACTATCAGATAATCAATTCAGCAAAGGTGGAGCTCATCTAGTTGATCAACTTAACTAGCATGATTATATATACAGGTGCATCTCAAAAAATCAGATTTTCGTGGAAAAGTTCTTTTTTTTTTTTTCTTGTAACTAATTTCAAAAAGTTAAACTTTCATATATCTTAGATGCATTACATGTAAAGTAAAACATTTCAAAAGTTTTTTTTTTGTTTTAATTTTGATGATTAGAAGTGATGCAAAGTCCGATTCATTTCCGCGAACCGGTTCTTTTCGGATAGTTCGGCTCACTAAACCGGTTCAAAAAGCCGATTCATCGGTTCCTGACGTCATCAAGCAGTATGTCTCTATGCATTTCTTTTCTAACAACTCAGTGCCATGTTGTATCAATGAAAAATTCAAATAAGTAATTTGTGTCAACACATATTGAAAAAATCACATAAATCAAAAAATAAAATTATTTGTGTGAATGCATATTGCTGATTAATGCCATATGATTCACTTAAGTTAATGGTGTTTCCGGTCACAGTTTCATTCGCGGATCCTTTATGTCAGACTGACTGACGACTAGCCTATAACTTGGATAATATTCCTAAAAGTTTCGCACCTACAGCACACATTACAGACAATGGTGCACATAGGCGGATATGTTCTACATGTCTAAAGTATAAAGAAAGAATAAACCAGTTTTATAAACTTATAAACTTATATACAGTCTTATATGATTTCGCTTAAGCAACTTTAAATATAATATGCATGCATGCACAATAAACTATAGTAAAATGTACATCACTCGACAGAAAGGTTTTTACAGGTTTTAATAAAATGTAAATGAATAACAGTCATACGGTGCCCGGGAGGGGCCGTCTACGGTTCACTTAGTTTTGTCGTGGCCACGACATCATAGCTCATGGGAACGTGATAATATGTCATGGCCACGAGATATTAATTTGTGGGAACATCATATTAACTCGTGGGAACGTAATATTATGTCGTGCCAAGAGTTTAATGCATAAACAAACCTACGTGACCATAGCAACCATATAGCTACGTGATTATCAGAGATGGATTCAATAATATTTTATTTTGAATTATGAAATTATTATATTAATTATTATAGAAATTATTACATAAATTATTATATTGACCATAGGTTACCGGACTGTAGGCAAAGGCACGCGATGTACACAGCATTTGAATTAAGTTTATCATGGATAAGCCAAATATTACATAAAATATTACAAGTACATAAAATACAACAGACCTACAAGAAAACATTTTTATCCATCCCACAGTCTTGTTAGCTGCGTGTGTCCATTAACTGATCGTCTTTTTCTGTAATATTTGTATATTATTATTATTAGCTATTACCATCATCATCATCATCATCATCATTATTAGCCTATTATTAGATTTTTATATTTGTTTTTTCTCTTCATTTCGATCTCTTTACATAACGTTCTGACTAGTTTTGTAAATAAGCCTACTGTAAATGCTCGACATGCCAATAAAGCTTTGATTATACTGACTGGAATTTATAGCCTATTGGAAATGCAGTTTAAAGGTTGAATTTAACATATGTTTCTTTTTTTCCTGCGAATTAATAATTATTAATGTTATAGCCTACTGCCTAGTGTTTCGTTGAGGAATGAATCATTAACGTAGTTTCATTTGTAAATGAAAACAACACGCTCATTTATCATCAAGCACTGGCATAATAGCCTACAATCATAAAGTATTGGCATAATTATCAGCCGTTTACAGTATTTGCAAAATATATGGTAGCAAATAGCATAATTATACAGAACATTAATTAGGTAAAGCGAATTGAAAAGGGAAATAAAATATTATATTTATATTTCATTTAACCTTTATTTAACCTTTACTTATTTACATAAAAAATATAGCCCTAACAAGCTAATATAATAATAATAATAATAATAATAATAATAATATACAACTATTAACTGAAATGTTTAATATCAATAAAAATGTTTTATCCATCTCTGATAATCCCGGGTTGCTATGGTCACGTAGGTTTGTTTATGCATTAAACTCGTGGCCACGAGAAATGGATGTAGTTCCCTCAACTTAGCAACTCGAGGCCACGACATAAGGATGTTGTTACCTCGACAAAACGATCTTGTGGCCACGACATAATATTACATTCCCACGAATTAATATCTCGTGGCCACGACATATTATCACGTTCCCACGAGTTATGATGTCGTGGCCACGACAAAACTAAGTGAACCGAAGACGGCCCCTCCCGGGCACCGTAATAAGCATATTTCCAGAATGGCCTCAGGCTTGCACAGCAAAGGCTAGAAGGGATACGTATCCGACCGGAAATGCGCTACTTGGCAAGTACAGCGTAATTTTTGTCACACTGTACAACAATAATTACTATTTTTTCATTATTGTAAGGGGTAGGTTTAGGGTTGGGGTAGGTGTAGACATTAATAAAACACAATCTAATAGGTAGAAAATTAAATTCATTGTCAGTTTCCTGTCAGATACATTTCCCTTCTAGCTACAACCGGCTTGCATAGTATCATCAACTCACTCATCAGAATCTTCGGTAATTCTCGGCAAACTTTGCCACGGCTCATTTGGTTCTTTTTGAGTCCTCGGTAACTCTCGGCAAACTTCGACAGTTGGTTGAACTGGCTCATTCAGTTCTTTTTGAGTCGAACGTGCTACTTCGGCTGTGCATCCTGCATCATCAACCCGGAACTAAAGTTTGATTCAGTTCGATTTGTGAACCGGCTTGACCGGTTACTTGCTGAGAACTGGCTCAAAAGAACGATTCGTTCAAGAACCGAACATCACTAATGATTAGAGCTTACAGCTCATAAAAGTAAAAAATCCAGTATCTCAAAATATTAGAATATTTACATTTGAGTTTCATTAAATGACCATCCCTACAGTATAAATTCCGGGTATCTCTTGTTCTTTGAAACCACAATAATAGGGAAGACTGCTGACTTGGCATTGGTCCAGAAGACAATCATTGACATCCTCCACAAAGAGGGTAAGTCACAGAAGGTCATTACTGAAAGGGGTGGCTGTTCACAGAGTGCTGTATCAAAGCATATTAAATGCAAATTTGACTGGAAGGAAGAAATTGGGTAGGAAAAGGTGCACAAGCAACAGGGATGACCGCAAGCTTGAGAATACTGTCAAGCAAAGCTGATTCAAACACTTGGGAGAGCTTCACAAGGAGTGGACTGAAGCTGAAGTCAGTGCATCAAGAGTCACCACACTCAGACGCCTTCAGGAAAAGGGCTACCAAGCCACTTCTGAAACAGAAATAACGTCAGAAGCATCTTACCTGGGCTAAGGAGAAAAAAAACTGGACTGTTGCTCAGTGGTCCAAATTCCTCTTTTCAGATAAAAGTAAATTTTGCATTTAATTTGGAAATCAAGGTCTGGAGTCTGGAGAAAGACTGGAGAGGCACAGAATCCAAGCTGCCTTAAGTCCAGTGTGATAATTTGGGGTGCCATGACGTCTGCTGGTGTTGGTCCATTGTGTTTTATCAAGTCCAAAGTCAATGCAGCCGTCTACCATGAGATTTTGAAGCACTTTATGTTTACTTCTGCTAACAAGCTTTATGGAGATGCTGATTTACTTTTCCAGCAGGACTTTAGCACCTGCCCACAGTGCCAAAACCAGTTCCAAGTGGTTTGCTGACCATGATATTACTGTGCTTGATTGGCCAGCCAACATGCCTGACCTGAACTCCAAAAGGAATCTATGGGATATTTTCAAGAGAAAGATGAGAAACAGTTGATCCAACAATACAGATGAGCTGAAGGCTCAATAGTGCCTCAGCAGTGCCACAGGCTGATCACTTCCATGCCACACCTCACTGATGCTGGAGTTTGTGCTAAAGGAGCCCCAACCAAGTATTGAGTGCATAAATGAACATACTTTTAAACATAACTTTACATAACGTGAACTTTTCTGTTTTGCAAATCCTTTTTTTGATTGATCTTAGGAAATATTCTAATATTTTGAGATACTAAATTTTTGACTTTCATGAGCTGTAAGCTCTAATCATCAAAATAAAAAAAAATAAATAAAATTAAAAAAAACTTTTGAAATGTTTTACTTTACATGTAATGAATCTACAATATATGAAAGTTTCACTTTTTGAAATATTACCAAAAAATGCTGTATATACAGGTGCATCTCAATAAATTAGAATGCCATGGAAAAGTTCATTTATTTCAGTAATTCAACTCAAATTGTGAAACTCATGTATTAAATAAATTCAATGCACACAGACTGAATCAGTTTAAGTCTTTGGTTCTTTTAATTGTGATGATTTTGGCTCACATTTAACAAAATTGAGTTTGTCTGTTCCATGTGATGATCAAGAGACCATGTGATGATCAAGCAATGGACACTGTCTGAATGAAGAAAGCTGTTCCACCAGTTTGAGCACAAAGAAAAAGGGTGATATAGTCTGTTTGACCAAGAATAAATAAGCAGTCAAAATATTTTCCATAAAATGCTTATTTGGGTGTTGGCTGTTCTTGCATTTTTGGGAAATGCTTTTATATTCTGTTGAGAATGTGCTGATATCCAAATATGGGCATTCCCACTGAAGTTATGTTTGATTATTATGCTCTGTATTGTGTAGGCCAACAGATGGTTATTAACAGGAGGATGGAGAACAGACAAACTCTGTAAAATGTTTCCACAAGAGCTCAGGAAAGCCCTTTTGAAATTATTGTGGTTTATTTCATGTGGCACTGCTTAAATCTATTTAGAAAACAAACCAAACAGAGATTAATTTTTCTACCGACCAATTAAACTGACCTCAGCCGAACTGTGATCAACAGACATGCATTTTCATGGCTGAATAAAAATGCAAGTTGACCGTGATGTGCGTTGGTCATTTAAAGATCATTGAATGTGCCTGCATAGTGATACAGACCTTACAATGACCAAAGGTGTTTCTGTCTGTTTCATTGCAGAACCTGATTTTACCTAGTGCGACATGTTCCTGGATCAACATCTTTGTTGACCCTGGAACAACATTGTGAATAACCAATCAGATTTGAAGAACCAGTTTATAGTTTCTGTGAAGTTTAGGCTCACAATCAGTGTTTGGTGCTTGTACATCAGTGTCATTCATCTATCATTTCCTCTGATTTTAGGGATTACTCATGGTTAAGGTTAGGTTTAGGTGTAGGGATATGGTCAAGACAAAATTTTTGGATTAAAATGTTGTTCCAGGGTCAACAAAATATGTTGACCTAGGAACACATCTTACTCAGCAAAATCAGGACATGCCTATGTCATTACTAAGAGTACTGGACATTAAATATGTCTTAATGAATAAATCTTTTTACATGGATGCTTAGCATATTTCTGGATGTCAAGGAAAAGCTTCATACCAGCCTTTGGTGAGAAGAACTAATTTAGGTTTAGCTCAGATGTATGTTTGTGTGTGTGTGTGTGTGTGTGTGTGTGTTTGTTTTGTGATTATCATATACTTCACAAACAGTGCATAAGCAACTATCTAAATGTAGGGCAGGGCTTGTATAGCTCCTTTGTTCTCTTACACCCCTTCCTCCGTATTCTTTCCCCTCTCCTCCCAGTTCTTCTTGATTTTTTTTCTTATTTCGTCAAAATCTACCAGTCTATTTACCAGTCTATAACTGCTGCAGGAGGAGAACTGCATACCGCAAGGCAGTCGTCGCATTTGAACCTGCTTTTCAGATATTTTATTAAGAAGACACCAAGTTTTATTCAAGTAAGTCATGCAGAATGCAATTTTTGTTTGAATGTTCCACTTTTTGTCTTTGAAGACCTTGTTTTGTGTTATATAGCAAGTTTAATTTTAATTGTTTCCCATTTGGGTGACACCTTATGAAGTCAGATAAAACCAGCATGAACACTGCATGTTTTTTTTTTTTTTCTGTAAGAACTGTAAGCTTTCTGAAGCTAAAAATTAAAACCCCACATACATCAGAGTCCCTCAAAAGAAAACTTATTGAAATGCAAGTGTAAATTTCAGTTAAATAGTGAGATAATGCAGTAAGATTGTGTAATACAAAACCCTTACACTCAGCCACCAACACATTAATTTCAGATAAAAGTCTTTTCTCTCTCTCTGGCTCAGTCCTTTGGATGCACTTTGATGTACATCAACTCACTCATTTTACACACCCGTTTCAACACAGCAGATGTCTGTGCATCACATTTCAATGACTGACCAACCTAAAATCTTACAAAGTTTTAGAAGCCTGAAAATGTCTAACCACTAAGAGATATGAAAATGTACATTTATATAACCATTTCTATTCCAGCTCATGGTCAATTATGTTGATGAATGATTTATGACAAAAATTACATATGTTGTCTTTGTGATTCTATCTTATAGTTATGCCCAACTACCAATAAAAGCACAAAAAAGTAAAGTACCAAAGAAACTGTAAGTGAGAGGAGAGAGCAGCACACTGTAAACACTGACACTCTGTGTCTTAACAGGTAATTGGGTTTAAAATTTGCTCGATAGGCTTTCATTGTTTCCATATAAATCCACTGAGCTCTTGTTTAATGCTAGCCGGATAGCTGTAGAAATATTGGCAAGGACCTTAGACGCAGATCTGCCATTTTGAACACAAGATTCCCAAATCGAAGTCTGAGTGTTATACATCTGAGTGTTATACATCTGTTTACTGATTTTCTGTCCCCTTGAATACTGTCTGGGAATTAGTGTTCATAAAGTCTTGTTGGGTGGAGGCTGTTTGGAATTGCTTGGAATGTCTGAAATAGCTGGCCAACTCTGGAAAACAGAGAGGAAAAAAAGGTCCTTCTGAGATGCTGCTGATAATTGGTTCCAAACCTGAAATCAGCATTATGTCTCATTTGTTTAGACTGCTTCTAAGATGAGAAATATTTTAGTTCTAATAACTAGTTCAGATTTTCATTCAAAGTGGAGCCATTGTGAAATGGTAGCGTCTGCCAGTTTATGATGTGCAAAATATGTTATATTTTACAAAATGTGTAAAATATGTGTTACAATATTTTCATACATCATCACCAGACCAAACTGGCAAAAAGTTATTAAAAGCTTTTTGATATCTAAAAAAGAAAAAAAAAAAGAAAAAAGCTTTTAATCAAAGTTGAAGCCATGATGCCAAAACGTAACTTAGGCTGTATTTCTGCAATGCTTTGTCATATTGATGCCAAATGTTGTGGGTGTCATTGTCAGTGCACACTTACCACACCACATCAATTTGGGGGCAGCACCATCTATTGGTCAAAAGTAATCGTATTTGTGTGGTTTTAACCATTTTGCTTACAATAATCAAAAATTCCTTGAATTACTATTTATTAATTCATTCATTTAGGCCTGATGCTTTTTGCCATGCTTGCTATTTTGAGCTTTTATTATTTAATCAAAATGTCATAACTTGACATTCTAGTGAAACGACATATTTCTCTCTCGGCGTGTACCGTACTTCTCTAATCATTTAGTTTTACTCTTTTAGTTTTACATTTAGTTTTACATTTAGTTCACTTTAACCCCATCCTTTTCTTACAATCAACTGGAAGCTCACATTTAAAACTGCCACCTGATTTTGGCATTACATACACCATCAATGTATGGTAACAGACCATACCATTTATATTTCTAAGTCAAAGTCACACAAACAGTCTCAAACATTCACAAAAGTAAAGTCCAATTGTGTACATGTTTGAAGCAGAGTACAAAACCAATTAACAAAATAAAACTAACATTACCATTCTAATTGGTTTGGTATTTGTGGATTACAAAATATTGTAGATATGAAATGAAGTGAATTGTGCAATTTAATGTGTTTGATAGACAGAAGCCTTTCAGATATACACTGTAGTAAGCAATGGTTAATTCAGTGGGTGATAATTCAAATATGTGTTTGTCAGGAGTTTATTAAATATATAATGCTGAGAAAACAGCTTCTTTAGATTTGATGTGCAGTCTGTAGAAACTTCAGAGCATGTAGTGAGTATTACATGCTTTTGCTATATGTTTCCTTATCTTTAGAATGCATGAAATAAAAATCCTTCTCAAATGCATAGTGAAAATTTAAATTAAAGGTTTTCTTTAAATAACAAGAGCCAACACGCAGAGCCAACATGCAATACATGCAGTGCAAAGTTTCAAGTAAGCAAGAGCCGTACAGAAGCAACAGCACAAGTGATTAAAAAGTGAGAATAAGGTTTTATTATTATTATTATTATTATTAATAATATTAATAATATTAATAATAATAATAATAATAGAATTACTATATAGGAAATTTCCTTGTGATTTTCATATGATTTGCAAACAGTGCATAAACAACCATTTAAACGTAGGGCAGGGCTTGTTGCGCATTAGTTCTCTTACATTCCTTTATCCGTATTCCCTTCCCTCTCCTCACAATTTGTCATACCGCAAAGCAGTCGTTGCAGAATTTGAACCTGCCTTTCAGAGATTTTATTAAGAAGACACCTGGGGCCTGTACCATGAAGCCGGTTTAGCTGGGTAGCCAAGTTTCAGTTTAGTTTGCACCAATCCTGGGTTTTAGGTACCATGAAAGTGGCTTGGCTTTTAGCTGCGTTCATTGCCATAGTAACTTACACTGCACAGCTAACCTGCTCCGGGGCAGGTTATGTTCTGGGTTAGAGACCTCAAACTGAAATTGGACCAATCATATATATATATATATATATATATATATATATATATATATATATATACACATACACACACATACAACAAAATTGTCTGGCTTTAATGATAATTACAATTTACATATGACTTATATAATTATAATATGATTTATATTTTTATTACTCCATTACACACAAGCACTTTTAGTTTAACAATTATTATAAAGCATTTATTTTAAATGAATATTAATATATACAGATCATATGTAATATAAATAAGTGGTGGAATCAATAGATAACACTTTAAAAATGGTTACGTGTGACCTTACATGTTCAAGTCTCTATCGCTATATATTATCAACTATATAAACAAACTATATAACTATATAAACTAAACTGACTGCACTGATAGAGCAAGATAATTTCCTTTATTTGTCCTCTTTCATGGACAAGTATTTCAGTGGAAATGTGTTTAAATTCCTCATATTCTTTAATCTCTTAACCTTTAACCTAAGAGTTTTGAATCTCGCTGGCTCTCTCGCGAGAAGTGAATCACACTTGCTCTGTGTTGTGATTGGCTGTTTGCCGCTGATGTCACACATTCATGTGCACGCGCTCCATTAACTCAGGATCAAGCCTGAGTTGACAAAGAAAGTTGATGATCAGCTTCATGGTACCAACAAAGCCAGATTGGAGTGGTTTGGTTTTGTCAACTCAAAACTTATCCCATAACTCTGAATTTGTTCATCTACCATCATGGTACAGGCCCCAGGTTTTATTCAAGTAAGTCTTGCAAAATGGTGTTGTTTTTTTTTTTTTTTTTAATTTTCCACTTTGTGTCTTTGAAGCTCTTGTGTTGTATTGTTTGGTGAAAGCTTAATGTTAAATGTTTCCCACTTATGTGGCCTCTGTTCAAGTCAGCTTGTATAATACAAAACCCTTCCACTCAGCCAGTAACACAATAATTTCAGATAACAGTCTTTTCTCTCTCTCAGGCACTTTGATGATGCACAAAAAAAAAAAAAAAAAAAATTACACACCCGTTTCAACACAGCAGATGTCTGCACATCACATTTCCATAACTTAAAACCTTACTGAATATTAGAAGTCTGAAAATATCTAAACACTGAGAGTCATGAAAATGTACAGTTATGTTATGTTGATGTATGCTTTACAACAACATTAACTTATCTTCTATTCCAGCTCATGGTCTTTTATGTTTATTTATAATTTACGACAGCATTAACTTATCTTGTCTTTATGTTGTGTGAATTAAAATGTATCTTCATGAATATGAAGTATTTGGAATGAATGTTTTAGTTATTTAGCAGCATCTAGCTTACAGGAACACTCATCTTTACAACGTTAAATTTAGAGGATTTCAATTTCAAGAGTAAATCATTTATATGCGGATGCCACACCCAAAACTTTGTATTGTGTACATGGACATTGGTCCTCTTATTAGCATTAAAAACAAAACTTTTATTCAAATTCTGAATGGATTATTTATAGCATAGAAAATGTGTTCCCTTTATTAGGCCTGTCACTACAAAGCTGACATTCTTTTCAGTTCTTCGCAATACCACAAAGTTTCTTTATAATCAACGAATCTCTACACAGCACAGCAAATATCTTATTTACATCATGTCTACATTTTGTTTGTTGTAATGAGAGGCTTTGCTAATCCAAAAACTCTGGCGTTTTGAGCAGTGTTTAGATTCTAACTTAAACACCTCTGTGTTCCATTGCTTTCAAAAAGTTAACATATATGTCTCTAATTGGCTACATTGCTCAACTCTGCAAAAACACGTTGTAAAAGGAAACCCTTGATATTCTCCAGAACACAAACACAAAATACGCACTGGAGCGTTTGCCAAATCTGTTTTGCCGAAGTCCTACTATTACAGCCTAAGCTGAGGGTGCTCTTGATTTTGTTTCATCTAGCATTCCCGTAGAACTGTGCCTCATTTACGAAGTGTGTAGGCATAATGCATTTTTTTAATTTTTTTCTTTTAGTAAGTAAATTTTTCTGAATTGCTGTTGGTTGCGGTCTTGTTTTGGTGATCTGTTTTAATATAGAACATGATATATTTCTGTTATTCTGTTGCATTAACAAAATTCAGTATTGCATTAACAAAATCAAACATTAGTAAAAAAAAAAAAAAATGAAAAAGCTTACTGACTGATTAAAACTCCCATTATAATTAGAAAATCTGTCTATTCTGCACACTAAATCTGTTATTTACATCGTTTTCATATTTTGTTGGTTATATTGGAGTGAGTGAGTGTGCAGAGCTCAAGCTGAACAAAGGCTACAATACTGCATAATAGTAGGCGTTGTATGGTAGTATGTCATTCCGAACACAGCTTTTGTACTGATTTCAGTGTACTTGAGTTATATTAGCAGATTCTAAATATAGTAGGTACTATATCCAGGTATTCCATGCATACAGAAAATCTGCATACTATGCACAGTATACATACTGGATACTGCAGAAATACAGTAATGATGAGTAGTATGATAGTATGCCATTTTGAACACAGCATAACTCATACGAGCATACTGAGTGGATTCTGACTAACTTAAATGCCACTGATTGACCATTGTGTTTAAATGTTCCACAAACATATCAAATCCACTGAGCTCTTGTTTAATGGCAGCTGGACAGCTATAGAAATATCGGCAAGGCCCTTAGGTGCAGATCTGCCATTATGAACAAGCAGATTCCCAAACCTTATATTTATCTGAGTGTTCTATATATGATTTGTCTGTCTTCTTGAATACTGTGTGGGAATTTCAGTAAATTCTGCTCTTTATTAGTGTATACTAGGTCTTGTTGGGTGGAGGCTCTTTCTGTTTTTCTCATATCTTTGGAAATCTGAAGGTGTACAATAAGTTTTGCTTGGAATGTCTGTAAATACTTGCCAACTTCTGGAAACAGACAGGGGAATATAATAGTCCTCATACTTCTTAATTGCTGCTGATAAATTTCTTAGATAGTTCTGTTCGTATTCACACTTGGAACCAGCATGGCATTTATGTCTCATTTGTCCAGACTGTATCTTAGATGAGAAATATGTAGAATAAATTAAATGCAGCAGTTCATGGATTGGATGTGCCTTAGTCCAGATTTTCATTCATTCACACAACTTCATTCTGTCAAAGGCTTCTCAAGATTTATTTATGTATGTATGTATGTATGTATGTATGTATGTATGTATGTATGTATGTATTAGTAGTAGTAGTAGAATTTTTATGATCCTGCAGCGACAATGAACATTTCTTGTCCAATGGTCATGCTTTAAATTTGCAATTTCTAGTATTGCATTAGTATTGCATCCTTTTTGTGGGCATTTAATTTTTTTTTTTACTTTTCAATGCGAGTTAAATCTCATTTTGGTCCATTTTACATGTAAAAGAAAACTTGCTTATTAATTATGCACATTTGAATATAAGGTGCTTTTCACTTCCAGTCATTGTTAATTATATACTTATAATATATATATATATATATATATATATATATATATATATATATATATATATATATATATATATATATATATATATAACTGTAAATAAAATTAATAGTAGTTATTAAGATTGATACGGTTTGGAATTGGTAAAAAGTGCTTGAAAAAAAAATATGATAAGAATATTGACTCACCTAATAATTATGCATGCACTGGTGACACCGGTTTTAGATAATAAAAAAATACACAACTAATTGACTATTACACAAATATATGTATGTATTTGTTTCATTTAGTATTACAAAGCAAGGGAGGCAATTTTTAAGCCTTACAGAGGGCAGACAGAGAGCTGTCCTGTTGTTGATGGCCCACTTCAAAGAAACGGAGGATTCGCTGTTCCTTTTAGGTCCGTGTATCTTTTGGTCATTTGATTTTTTTATTTAATATTTGAAAGTAGAAAAATGAGACATGGCTCCTTTTTCGTTTTTTCCTAAGCTGAGGGTGCTCTTGATTTTGTTTCATCTAGCATTCCCGTAGAACTGTGCCTGATTTACGAAGTGTGTAGGCATAATGCATTTTTTAAATTTTTTTCTTTTAGTAAGTAAATTTTTCTGAATTGCTGTTGGTTGCGGTCTTGTTTTGGTGATCTGTTTTAATATAGAACATGATATATTTCTGTTATTCTGTTGCATTAACAAAATTCAGTATTGCATTAACAAAATCAAACATTAGTAAAAAAAAAAAAAAAATGAAAAAGCTTACTGACTGATTAAAACTCCCATTATAATTAGAAAATCTGTCTATTCTGCACACTAAATCTGTTATTTACATCGTTTTCATATTTTGTTGGTTATATTGGAGTGAGTGAGTGTGCAGAGCTCAAGCTGAACAAAGGCTACAATACTGCATAATAATAGGCGTTGTATGCTAGTATGTCATTCCGAACACAGCTTTTGTACTGATTTCAGTCTACTTGAGTTATATTAGCAGATTCTAAATATAGTAGGTACTATATCCAGGTATTCCATGCATACAGAAAATCTGCATACTATGCACAGTATACATACTGGATACTGCAGAAATACAGTAATGATGAGTAGTATGATAGTATGCCATTTTGAACACAGCATAACTCATACGAGCATACTGAGTGGATTCTGACTAACTTAAATGCCACTGATTGACCATTGTGTTTAAATGTTCTATATATGATTTGTCTGTCTTCTTGAATACTGTGTGGGAATTTCAGTAAATTCTGCTCTTTATTAGTGTATACTAGGTCTTGTTGGGTGGAGGCTCTTTCTGTTTTTCTCATATCTTTGGAAATCTGAAGGTGTACAATAAGTTTTGCTTGGAATGTCTGTAAATACTTGCCAACTTCTGGAAACAGACAGGGGAAAATAATAGTCCTCATACTTCTTAATTGCTGCTGATAAATTTCTTAGATAGTTCTGTTCGTATTCACACTTGGAACCAGCATGGCATTTATGTCTCATTTGTCCAGACTGTATCTTAGATGAGAAATATGTAGAATAAATTAAATGCAGCAGTTCATGGATTGGATGTGCCTTAGTCCAGATTTTCATTCATTCACACAACTTCATTCTGTCAAAGGCTTCTCAAGATTTATTTATGTATGTATGTATGTATGTATGTATGTATGTATTAGTAGTAGTAGTAGAATTTTTATGATCCTGCAGCGACAATGAACATTTCTTGTCCAATGGTTATGCTTTAAATTTGCAATTTCTAGTATTGCATTAGTATTGCATCCTTTTTGTGGGCATTTAATTTTTTTTTACTTTTCAATGCGAGTTAGATTTTTTTATTTAATATTTGAAAGTAGAAAAATGAGACATGGCTCCTTTTTCGTTTTTTTCTTTTTTTTCATTTTTTGCAAAAAAAACGAAAAACAAGAATTCGGCTCAATTTTTAGTTTTTCGTTCATGGGTAGAAAAATTAATAAACAGCTTGAATATTGCGATTTCTACACGTGGGTGGGAATTAAACGCCCCTTTCTGCTGATTAGTCAGCCAAAGAGCAAACCGTGCCGTCATCAGTCCTTCTGCAGTTCTGTGCGGCAGAATACTAGTCCTCTGCTGCTGCAGTTGTACAGATTCTTAAACATTTTTGTTTGCAACTACATTTAATCTTTTTTTTTTTTTTTTAATCAAACAAGCAGACAAATGAACGGCTCGACACAACCTGTTCTGTGGCAGAGCCTAGACAGGGCTTTTTTTTCTGTGTAGATATAAATTCTATGCTTTGCATCAGCTGGGCATGCCAGGGTATGATATGACAGCTATCATAGCCTACCCTGGTCAGTAAGTTTGTTTGTTTAATTAGGTAATTAATTAATTAATTTTTTCAAAATAAATATTTTAAACACTAATACAAAAAGGAAAGAATAATGCTTTGACTTGGGTATATACCTGTAATAGGCCCATAACGTTCACACAAGTACTATCATTCTGACTGACAACAAGAGAACGACAGAGATATTAAAATACATACTCTTCTGAGTTTTATAATGTTGTCTTGTGTTTTATTAAAATTAAAAATGATTGATATCTCAAGCACTTGTGCACGGCGCGAGCTCCTGTGCACTCGCACACAGGAATGCAACACAAGATTTACATAAATGTAATTACATGCCATTTCGGTTTCTCACCAAACCTTATAGTAATCCTTCAGAACATTTGAAATATACGCCAGGAGATGCATATGATTATTTTACGACAGATTTGCATCTGCTTAAAGAATAAAAAGTGAAAGTCACCATTCTCTGCCATTAAATGGGTAAGTGCGAGCAAGACATTTTTGTATGTGTGTTTCGAAAAAATAAGGTAAACCTAATGAGCCTTTAGAACAACATCTGAGTAGTTACCCTAGATAAATAAAGCATACAAACATGACTACTGTCAAGTGCAGACCTGGGGCCTGTACCATGATGGTAGTTGAACAAATTTAGAGTTACAGGATTAGTTTAGAGTTGACAAAACCAAACCAGTCCAATCTGGCTTTGTTGGTACCGTGATGCTGATCATCAACTTTCTTTGTCAACTCAGGCTTTGATCCTGAGTTTGTGGAGGCGTGCACATGAACGTGTGACATCAGTGGCGAACAACCAATCACATGCTTTGCAACACAAAGCAACACTGACCTATTTCTCAGTCTCAAGTGTAGTTTATTAAATGTTAAAAGAAAAAGATATGGTTAAAACAATAAAAGTATACTCAGAGGCATGCAGTGGTGCCCTGCATATGCCACATTCATGGTACGAAGCGTCATGGAAATCGTTCAATTAGAATGTAAATATGCTCTGTGAACTTGTTGGCCCTGCACTGTTTCTGCTGCTGAACTCTTCCACAGTGAGTAGAGAGGCTTCTTAGTCATAGTTTTCTTCTTCGGAGGCAGCGAGGAGATGTTTCTTTGCACTTAAGGAGAAAGATTTTGACAAAATGGCATTATATTCCAATTTATACAGGCTTTAGTATTTCAGAGAAAAGAAGTTTCTTGTGGTGTTAAAATTAACGCAATGCAAGTGAACCATATTGAAATTTAGAATACAGTACTTACAGTCATATGGATGATCAGCTGATGTAATTTCTATAGATTCTGATAGGTTAACATAGGGTTGGAGCTAAACTCTGCAGGACAGTGGCCCTCCTGGACCGAAGTTGCCCAGCCCTGGTTTAACAGCATAGATAATTCTAGCAACATCTGAACATGGAGTTCTTTGCTTTACACAAATGTGGTTATTTAAAGACAGTATCTTGGATACTAAGTTCCATTCGTAAGCAAGTATCATAAGGGTCATAGGTGAGTCATGAATCTTGTGAAGGTACTTTTCATCTGGGTAGCTGTTGATTCTCCTGGAGACTGTTCCTTGGGCATTGTCACATGCCTCTCATATTCCTAAATAACCCCTGCAATTGTAAAGCATAGGTAATATCTTCTCTCTTAAAGGTTGAGCTGCAGCACATCACTGGATCAGAACAATGCATTCACAAAGAGCACTTATACAAAATTCAACACATGATTCACTTTCATAGTTTAACATACAGCAACTATTGGTGCCATAAATCCTAAAAATAATTACAAATGCTAAACAATCATAAGGGTTAGTGCAGAAGTTCTCCACCAGGGGGCCGAAGCCCAGTAGGGGCAAGATAACAATTATTTTAAATATATTAATTTTATGATTAATACATTAAATTTAATTTAAAAATATTACATCTCTCATGTATTCTGTGATTGTTTCGGAGCAACCATTTCATCAGACGCTCCAAACACGATTAGACATGGTTGATGGTTCTGACAGAGGAACTATTTATATCTGGTGACATTGATCTGCCTTTTCTGAGTTTCCATATATTCAGATTTTTTTTATTATTATTATTTTTCATTTGTGTTTTGGTTTTTAGTAATTCTGAATGGATCCATATAGTATCTATATGCAGTCCTTTGGCATCTCCTTGTGGTCTTGTTTGGTACGGCAGGTTGACTTGTGCTTATTTGTTTAAGTTACTGTCTAATTGAGCAGAGTAAGTACTTTTAAGATGTAAGGAATGTCTGCAGTGACATTTTTACAAAGTATGTTTGCAAAAAAAGAACACTGAAGGTTTAAATCTATCTTGAATGTATTTTGTTTAATATTTTGTTTAAAAAAATAACATGGAGTTGAAAAGTAACAGTAGAATACAAATGTTTTTGTGAGTTAAAAAAAAAAAACGATAGGGTTGTGCTTATAGTATGGATTTGGAGTAGATGGGGGCCATGGAGTAAAAAAGATTGAGAACCATTAGGTAAGTGGATACATGGGGGACATTAGTGACCTTCATGGCCCTAGGCACACTTGGTCATGTCTCAAACAGATATCGCCGCACAGAACCGCACAATATAATGAATAAGAATAAAGTTCAAACTGACAACTCTTTCTATAAAATATAACATTTGATTATATGCTGATTCAAATGATTACAAAACAAATAGATAGATTAAAAGAAAATTCACCCCTAAAATATTCTGGGTAATTTATCCCTTTTAATGAAACCAAGAGTAGTTGTAGTTCTTGTTGCAGTGATCATATAGTTTACAAATGTGTATCTGTTTGTGTTTGGGTTTAGGAACCATCAGCGGCAAGATAGATTTTTCCTGTAATAACAGATGCAAAACAATAATATTCACAAAGGCACCTGGTGCAAAACTCTACAATGACTCTTTGAAAATGTCAAAAGTTTATTGACAAAACTTGAAAGGCTCAGACACACCGAATTGACATCAAAGAACCAGCAACATCAAAAGCCGATTATGTTGTTGCCTTACATTGCTTCAGTTTGGGCCAGAAATTTGCGTTTGAACACACTGCAAAGATTACAGCCAAAGGGCAACTAGCGTGTGCATTCTACATCTGCATGAGAGGGAATAACTCTGCATACCAGGTGCCAGAAGTCTGTATTCAACATTCAAAATACGGAATAGCTAGGACTGCAAATATACAAACCCCCCCCCCCCCCCCCCCCCCCCCCCCCCCTCTCACAGTAAGTTTGTGGACATATGATTGAGAGTGGTTTTCGCTCCGTGGAAAGTCTAGTTAGGATTAACTATGTTGATATAGGAGGTTGGTGAGTGCTTTCGCTCTTTAACAACCGAACATTATCTTTGGTTACAGACCGGGTGACTCACTGGCATCATTCATTGCACTCTGTTTATGAAGATGTTGTGCCCCGCATGACGAGCTGCCCTGACAATAACCTCTGTCTAATGGAGTTATACTATCACGAGTGTTTTCGCTCTGTATAGTCCTTGTATCATATCTGATATTTCTATTACACTAGGTAATATCAGCACTCAGTCCTGTAAAAAAAAAAAAAAAAAAACAAACAAAACACAACGAACACTATTATTTCGTTAAGTATATTGTGGCACCCAGAGTGTTCTCGCTCGGGCATTAGTAATACTGTTGTGGCAGCATGGAACAACTTAGCCTGACATGCACTGTGTGCAGGGTTCTTCTACAAGACAATGATGGAATGACTGTTGCCCGTCCTGCTTGGGCTTAGAACATTTGAAGCAGGGCCTCACTCAGGATGCTTGTATGAACTGTAGCACCATGTCATGGGATCAAAGCACTTCCAGGCTAGCTGCAGTAGAGGGACTCTTGACCTCGGAAACACTACCAAAGCAGGGTAAAGAGTCATCAAAGCGTAAAAAGGTGGAAACAGTCAGTGCTTTTGCTAGTAAGATACGTAAAGAGAATGCTTTAGTCAAAAGAGTAGATTCCTTGACATCAGAATTCACCCAGATTAAGTCTTTATTAATTAATCTGCAACCACGTTAGACACCACTACATGAAGCACCACCACCGGTAACGGAAAATTCTAGTATGGAGTTGCCCTTTTCTGGGGAAGATGCTATGTCTATGGCAGCATCTCAAAGTCAGTTCTGTGAAGGAAAAGAGGATTTTTTTTATATGAAATCCACTCTCAGAACTCTCATGATGACCCTCAGATCACAGCACATAGATCAGGGGAAGGAGTAGATATGGACCAGGATGTTGTTAGACAAGCACTACAGGTGGCGCTGGCACGTTTAAACCTGGACACTGCCCCGACAGTAGCAGCTCCTGCAAGTGCTTTTTTTCAGAGGTGCAGCAAGACCTTCTGTTCTTAGAATTCCTCCTTCCAAAAGATTACATAGATGAGCTTCAGAAGTGTTGGGCTAACCCTAAGACACTTATTCATCACACCAGTGCAAGTAGGGATTTGGCAGCAATGCAGGAGGCAGAATCTTATGACCTGGGCCTAGACCCATGGGTCATAGCAACGTTATCTCAAGCTGCAATTCCGACGGCGGGCCCCTTCTTTCAACGGGGTCAAGATGACCACTGTCAAAGACCCCCAACGACGCAACAATATTGGCACAACAAATAACAGAGCTCCTAGGAAAGGAAGCTATAGAGCCAAGCCAGTAGATTGGTCAGCATATATAATTCCAAAAAAAGATGGAGGTGTTCCACCTATTCTCGACCTTCGGGAACTGAATCAGTTCCTGAAGGTTTTGCCATTTCACATGTTACGCACATTGGATGTCTTTCAAGCAATCAACCCACAGCAAAGGGTCACCACAATAGATTTGAAGGATGCTTACTTTCATGTGCCAATTGCACCTCAAGAAAGACAATTTCTCCACTTTGCATTTCAGGGGCAGGTTTACTAGTTTCGTGTTCTACCATTTGGCCTGTTTCTGTCCCCGCGAGGTGTATATCGGCAGCGTTATCTCCAATTCAAGCTCAGGGGGTACAGTTGCTCCCCTATCTGGACGATTGGCTCCTGTGTGCACCGTCTCGGGAGCAAGCAATAGAACAGACCAGTCTTCTGATCTCTCATGTGACACAACTAGGCCTCAAGGTGAACTTCAACAAAAGCCAGTTAGTCCCATGTCAGTCTGTGAAGTTCATAGGTATAGTACTGGACTCGAAATTGATGAAAGGCTCACCATCTCCTCAGAGAGTGGACAACATCCTGCTCCTCCTTCAATGTTTCCGGAAGCATGTCAACCTTCCATTCAAATGTGTGCTCAGGTTGATGGGCATGTTTAGCAGTGGCAGCGGTGGTGATTCCACTGGGTCTGCTTTGGCTACACCCTCATCAGAGATGGGTGAACAATCTGCCCCTGAACCCCACATGGCACAAGAGAAGACTAGTGAAAATTACAGAAAGATGCCTTCTTACCTTGAGACAATGGAGGAAGAGATGATTTCTGATGAAAGGAGTAGCTCTAGGGCTGATTCCGTCTCACCGAGTAGTAGTTCAAACCGATGCATCACTGACTGGGTGGGGGGCAATCTTGCAACACAGATCGGTCAGGGGAAACTGGAATTCCAATCAAGAATCGAGAAACATAAATATTTTGGAGTTGAAAGCAGTGCAGCTAGCTCTGGAGCACTTTGGACCGATGTTACTGAATCATCATGTTCTCATAAGGACAGACAATACCTAAGTGGTATATCATATCAATCATCAGGGCGGCACGAGGTCCAGTCGCTTGTTGAAGTTAACATGGGACCTTCTGACGTGGGCTTTCCCTCGATTTGCAAGCATCAGAGCGTATGTACCGGGAGTTTCGAATGTGGTGGCAGATTTCTTGTCCCGTCACAGACCCTTACCGGGAGAGTGGAGACTCAATCCGGAGGTTGTTCAGATGATTTGACATCAACTTGGCAAAGCAAATGTGGATCTCTTTGCCCCAAAGGAGTCAACTCACTGCCCTCTGTGGTTCTCATGAACAGAAAAGTCCAGCCCATTAGGTCAGGATGCACTAGCACACACTTGGCCAGATCTACTACTTTATGCCTTTCCTCCACCTCCCCTAATTCTGCCAACTCTCCACAGGATACGGAGAGGACCCTACAAGATGCTTCTAGTGGCACCAAATTGGCCGGAGAAACCATGGTTCCCATTGTTATACAAACTTCTCAGAGGGGAACCATGGAATCTGCCCAAGAGACAGGACCCTCTCCTTCAGTTCCAGGGACAGATTTGGCATCCAAATCCAGACAGACTACATCTCTGTGTATGGCCGCTGAGGAGCCAGAGTTACTGTTCAGATCCTGCAATATGAATGTGAAAAATACGATTCTGAATTCAAGAGCACCCTCCACCAGAAATATGTACGCTTGCAGATGGAAACTTTTCACTGATTGGTGTACTCAGCGTGGGGTGATTCCAGAGCAATACTCTGTGCCACTGGTGTTAAGCTTTCCGCAGTCCCTGCGAGAGAATATCAGGACAACCTCCACCCTAAGAGTATACATTGCCTGACAGATTTCTGCACAGCATGCATTTGTTAATGGACAACCTTTGGGATATCATAACTTAGTCACTCGTTTTCTTAGGGGTGCTCAGCGATTGCGCCCTGCTCAGACTGTTAGGTGTCCCTCATGGGACCTCAGTCTGGTTTTAAAATCACTTGAGCAGCATCCTTTTGAACTTATGGAGCAGGGTGATCTGAAGTGGCTTTCATGGAAAACAGCAGTTATTTTGGCTATAACATCAACTAAACGTGTTGGTGAGCTCCATGCATTGTCAGTCAGTGAGTCCTGTATGCATTGGAATGTGGATAAAACGGTGGTGACATTGTGGCCTAACCCTTCATTTCTCCCAAAAAGACTGTCTACGTTGTTTAAGAACCAGGCGATCGAGTTCACTGCACTTAATCCTTTAGTGGGAGAAGCACAAGATGGTAATCATACTGAGTTTCTCTGCCCAGTGAGAGCCCTGAAGGGTTATCTGAGAGTGACAGAGAATCTGCGGCATTCAGACCAACTTTTCATACGCTATGGTGGACCAAAGAAGGGGCAGCCTCTGTCAAAACAGAGGCTGTCGCACTGGATGGTAGGAGTAATTATACAGGCATATAAGGTCAATAACCTTAATGTGCCGGCTGGTATAAGGTGTCATTCGACAAGAAGCATCTCGACATCTTGGGCAGCACTCAAAGGTGTTCCTCTAATGGATATTTGTGCAGATGCTAATTGGTCACCTGCTGATACCTTTCCTAGATACTACAGAGTTAATGTGGCGACCTCTGATACTATGGAAAGAGCAGTTCTCCTGGGATCCTCGACTCCTGATTAGGTAGGAGAAGCCTCCTCGTGACTTTGTTGTTATGAGTCATCCAGTGTGAAGCACTGCGTCTGGCGATCAGTAAGAACGAAATAGAATGAGACTTACGCATGTAACTGCGGTTCTATGAGTTCTGGATGACCGCCAGAGCACTCTATCACTCGGAGTCTGGGCGAGAAGATTCCGTAAAGACAGTTTGCCAGATGTCACGGGATTAAATAGGGGAGATCTCCATGACATTCTGGGTCACGTGATGACTTTGTTGTTATTTGACTTGACCTGTGCATGAGCAAGAGAGATAATATCCAGTCTGAAGCACTGCCTCTGGCGGTCATCCAGAACTCATAGAACCGCAATTACATGCGTAACTCTCGGTTTCTACACTAAGGCCAGTTTATTTTGTAATCACAGAGAAAATCTTGATTTGGGATCCATTTTCCAATAAACCACTGGCTTCTATGAAGAACAGAACAGTCCAAGGCCGTGTTTCCAAAAAGCAGTGTGAGCCAGAGTAGACGTAGAGACCTTTGGTGCAATTCTTTTATGATAAACTATAGACTCACAATGCTCTTGGAAGTCAAGATTTTCTCTGTCATCAACCTAGAATCTCATCGACTACAGTACGTTGATGGTTCCTGGCTTAATGATGAAACAGTGAGAATGCAGTCACTTTAAAATAATTCAACCTAATAATATGAATCTGTGAAAATATCTTGAAACTCTCCAGTTGATCTGCCAGATTCAGTAGCAAACTTCGATCTCTAGCGCTAGCTTAATCTGATGCTTCTTCATGAGCTCTCAAACAATGATTCACCAGAGCTCCGCAAGGACCGCTTCCCTCATTTCCATGTTGCACACGAAAAAGTAAAAATAAATTAATTCTAATTAATAAATAAATTAATTTGTTAATAAATAAATCTGGAAATAAATACATGTGTGAATGAATCTATATATATAAATAAATGGATGCATAAATAAATTTAAAATAATTGTAAAAATTGAATGAAAGTAAAAGTAAAAGAAAAAATAAGTACAGAAAACATTGCATAAATAATATAATAAATAGTAATTAAAAAAGGTAATAAAAAATAAATGTAGGATAAAATTTTATTACAACTGTATTATATTTGTTTTATCAAATCATTTACACTTTATTTATTTTTTATTATTACATTTATTTATCTATCTATTTATCTATCTATACATTTATTTATGCATTTATTTTTAATTTTTGCAGGTTTGGTCCTCCATAGGTACGTCAATGCTCTTAAGAATTAAACAAAACAAGCCTTAACAGTAAAAACATTCCAGAGGTCATTATTAAAGTGTGATGACACGAGAATACTTTTTGTATGCAAAGAAAAAAGAACAACGAAGTTATTCAACAATTCAAGTCCTCTGAGTCAGCTTAGCGCCATTTTGGAGAATATCCGCAGGACGCAAAATGCGTATGCTCTTCTGTGTCATCCGTACCACACAGATATGTTTTCTATGTATATTTAAGTTTTGATCTGAGCGAAAACGGCGTATCCTTGTGGTACGAATGACACAGGAGAGCATACGCATTTTGCGTCCAGCAGATATTCTCCAAAATGGCGCTACGCTGACTCAGAGGACATGAATTGTTGAATGACTTCGTTGTTCTTTTTTCTTTGCGTACAAAAAGTATTCTCGTCGCATCATAAAATTCAGATTGAACCACTGACGGCAGATGGACTGTTTTGATGATGTCCTTCATACTTTTCTGGGTCTTGACAGTGTAATTTACCTGGCAGTCAATAGGACAGTCACAAGCCTCCCGTTTTTCATCCAAAATATCTTAAATTGTGTTCCGAAGACGAACTAAGCTTTTACGGGTTTGGAACGACATGGGGGTAAGTGATTAATGACAACATTTTCATTTTGGGGTGGAGTATCCCTTTAATTAAGGCCAGATTGCTTTCATGTGGGGACATTTGTACTTACTTGGCATTTTACAACCCCCATCCCTGGTTACCCCTTTTCATAATAAATTATTTCTTTGTTCTTCAGGAAATTGCCATCATGACAGAGGGAGCCAGTGAGTGACCTTACACAGAGCCTTAACTTTAAATATATACATTTAAAATATTTTAAAAATAGAATTACATATGTGTTTTATCATAGATCACTTTAATGTAAATTAACAGAATGTTTTGGCAAGAATAAAATAGGAATAATTTGTCCTGTTTATGATGTCAGCTGGGACGCTGGGATTTTTCAGTGGACAGATGAGCCATTATCTGCACTGGTGTGGAAATGTGCCTTACAAGATCTCAGAAAGTTCCTGCTGTAATGGTAGGAGAGATTCCTGCAGCTGGGTCACTAAAAGTATATTTACATTTAGATGTGATTCACAATGAGCTTGCAAAGGAAAATGCAAAAAAAAAAAAAAAAAAAAAAATGAACACTAAAGGATTTTCTGTTTATTTTTATTTATTTTTGTATTTCAATATGTTGCAGGTACTATAACTCTGGGATTAAGCCAGCTGGTGGCTGACTGCCGTGTTTCTGTAGCTCACAATCCCCTTAATGAGATCTGCTGTAATGGTAGCATTCTGAGGCGAAGCAGCACTCACACGAAATGCTGTGGCAAAGGTAACCGATCCACTTGATGACACCTTGTTCAGATTTGACACATTTTTGCATGATTAAGATTTCTTGTTGAGATTGTTTGATCTTCATACCATTAGATCAACGATGAATTCTTTGATAATGAGTTTTCTCTTACACTCATTTACAGACGTACTTGACAACGACTCATTTGTGTTGTGGTGACAACAAGATATTTCAACAGAAGGAAAATGGCAAAGAAACATATGACATGACAACCCACTGCTGCTGTACTAACCCTACACCAGAAGTAAAGCCCCAAAATGGAACTTGCTATCAAAAAAGCAATGGGTGTGTTTATACAGCTCTTACAGTAATTATTAGATAAATTATTAAAATAAAAAAATAAATAAAAAAAATTCTCTGTAATCTTTTGTGTTTTAGTCAAACAATCATAGATCTGTCATTTATTTTAGGTTATAATCTGAATCTTATTCTCAGATTGTGGTTTAAAAAATGCTACCAAGGCTCTCCTCCCACACAGTGAGTTCTGTTTAAAATTACCTAAGAGACATTCTCTTCTCTCCTCTTCTAGACTTGAAATGTGGATCAGAAACCTATAATCCCCATAACCAAATTTGTTGCTCAGGGAATCTGCATAAGAAGGCATCAGCACTTACTAAGGTATTCCTTTTGAGCTGAAGCTTAGCTCTGCAGGGACAGAAATTCTGTCAAACTGTGATTTTCAGTAAAATGTGCTTAAGTATTGAAGAAATGACTGTACATAGAATTCAAAAACTCTACATACAATAATGTACTATGTTTATCTGTGTTCAGTGCTGTGGCAAAGATGCTTACATTCTGTCAGATGACAGTGTGCTGTGCTGTAATGGAATCCTTCATCCCAATGTGTCTGAGCAGTCAGAGTGTGTTGGAGGTGTTATATATACTCCAGGAAACACTACTTGCCAAATGTCGACCCGTCCCCATCTTGGCGAACACTGCTGTGGAGGACAAACCTTCAGTCCTCGCACACATATTTGCTGTAACGGACACAGGTAGGCCCAAAGAGTACAAAGTTTTGATTTGATTTAGTATTTTTATTAAATTATGTATTCGACTGGTTGTGCACTTGACATTCTCATGGGCTATCTACAGTACTAAGTTAATTTCATCACAATGCACAGCTACTATTGAATGACCGTTAATATGGAACACACTACAGATCCAGATTATTACCAGATTAGTTACCAGCATGGGATAAGAGGACAATGCTAACCATTCAAACCTTGACCCTTGATCGTAACAACACATCCACCATGAGGGGGTGACCTGCCTTATGTAGAATAACATTTATCAAAAGTACACTACATTTCTCACAGAAGACTTATTCATATCACAAAGATCCCAAACCGTCTCTCAGACATCCAGGCCATTCACCCCATACACTCAATTCTTTAAAAACCACTTGAATGATATTTCTTTCCAACTTTTTTTTCTATTTAGCCACAGCAAAATGAACGTCAGTTTTTGTTGTGGTTCAGAAGTCTATGACCACCACAACCAGTTGTTGAGATGCTGCTCAGGTCATCCTTACAAACTAACATATTTACATGGAAAAGCAGAGTGCTGTGGAAACCTATTGCTGCAATATAATAATCTTTCTTAAACTTGCTGCTCCTCTTCAACCAATTCCATAATTTATGACACCAAACCAAACCACCGTTGCTGTGGCATTACTACTACAACACATTACTGTGGAGCTGCTGTGCTGAACATCTCAAACCAACACCAAAGCCTAACAGCTCTCCTAAAAAATACAGACTTAAACCACTAACAGACCTGATCCCTGAAGTATGCAATAAAACAGGTAATGTTCTTGAACATTTATTGTGGTGCAACCTGAAATACTAAATAACATTTTTTGAAAGTAGACTAAATGATCTGGCCTTTTATGTGTGTGTTTCTAGTGTTCTTTGGCAAAGTGGCACTTGAAAATTATCAGCGTCATATGGTGTTGAAAGTTGTTTGGCAGGTCAGTGTGAAATCAGAAAAGATCAAAGACCCTTGGCTTCATGTGTCCCTGGATCACTGCAGCTCTCCTGCCACAGACAACGGCATGACCTACCTTTGGGAGGAAAACCACAATGGGAAGCACAAGCTTCTCTCTCACCCTGTTCATCTAACTTCTGACATTCACATGTTCTATTCTGCATGTTACCAAAAGAAGCGATAGAAATATGGATTGAGGTTTATTTCCAATCATTTCAAAGCAAATTCATGCTGGTTGTCATAAGATTTTGTCCTGAAGAGTATTTGTATCCATCATTTAATAGTATGTGAATGGCCACTATATTTGAAAGCTAAGAATCTTTACTCTCTTAAGACAAGTTTCCAAAGTCTCTGTTACTGTAGCATTACACTCCATTATGGCAGAGGCATCACGTTATGCCTCATTAGTTATTTTTATTTTATCTCAATAATATACTGATACTGCTTGGAGTGATGTATTAAGCTACTTAACCAGTCGGATAATTTTAAGGTTTGTTTAGCTATAATATGAAATTGAGATTTTTTTTTTTCGGTCTAAATTGTTGTGAAGTGTCAGTTTTATATATTTTAAATTGCACTGCATGACCTTATAAGCAGTTTTCAATCATAGTGTATTTTATCAGTCTCAGGTCTATTCCAGTTCTGTTCCATTATTATGTTCTTTAACAATTTGACTAGTTTCAAGGGCCTTTGTGTACTATAGCTCAAAGGTGCTCAAAAGCAATGCATGGTTTTTATCCTAATTCTTGAGAAGATAGCGGTTATTTCCTACATACATTTTTTGATATTTTTAATTTCTAAAATAACAGCTCCAATATAAGCTTGATGTAGCTATATATTTCTTTTATTATTATTACTACTATTCCTTTTCATTGCATGATTAATTTACAGGTTTATTAACACTTTTATATGAACTGTTGTGTTACTCATTACTCATTCAAGCTATATTATGCTATTGCAGATATGGATCTTTGACCAAATTACATGTTGCCATTTGTGATTGTTTCTAAATAAAGATGTTGAGAAGCACAAGACTATGCATATGTTATTAAGACTTTAAATAAAGCAAGTTACAAATACTGTCAAAATAATTTAATATCAATCACAAGATTAATGAGGGGTTAAATGTAAGGAAACTTTGTTATGGAGTAAAGTAACTAAGTAGTAAAGGTAGCTTTAAATGTAATTCACTTGAAGAATGTTTTCAAAAAAAAAAAAAAAAAAAAGAATATACTGAATATAATATATATTTAAAATATAATTTATTGTAGTCCCTAGGTTATAGTACTCAAAAGGTAAGGCCCTAAATATCAACCTGATAAACATTCTGTGCTCAGCTATGAAAAAAAATAAATAAATAAAATAATAAAAAAAAAAATTATATATTATATATATATATATATATATATATATATATATATATATATATATATATATATATATATATATATATACACACACACATACACACACACACACACACACACACACACACGCGTACATATATATAGAGAGAGAGAGTGCAAGTGTTAGAGGGTCAAGTGTTTTTGAAAAAAAGAAAACAAATAGATAAAATAGAATTAGAATAGAGAATGCTAGAGTTAGAGAGTCAAATAAAAATGGAAGAGATGTGTTTTTTTAGCCATTATTTGAAGATGAGACAGCTAGCATGCTTCCAGCCAGTCTGTCTGCTTCTAAACTTTTATAACCAGACCTGACGCCAGAATGTCAGTTCAGTTAGTTTCCCTTGGGCGAGATGTCTGAGACTAGTCAGCTTTCAGATCTGGGTTCCAATCAGTCAAACACTAACACAGTATAGGGCAATGGCACCTTGCCAGGAGAGGTAGAAACCTCCTATTAAAACAACCACAATTCAAACACAACTCGAAAAGCACATCATATTCATGTGGTCTGGGGCTTTATTAATGCCCATATACCTACCCTAAACCTACCCTTAAAACAATGCAAATGTAGTGTTTGTAGCACAATCTGACAGGCAGCATTATTCATTAGAAAACTGAGTCCAGTAGAGTAGGGGGAATCAGAGGTAAAGTGTTGTAATGAAAGTGTGTAATGTCTTGTTTGTACCCGTGGGTACAGCCAACTTGTGGAAAGGATGTGGTTAACACATGTTTTTCTAAATGGCCAGAATGTTTTTGCTGTTTTTGCTTTGTTGCTGAAATGGCAGCAATCTCAGAACCAGAGAACAGCATTAATGTTTCATTTAACCCAACTATGTTTGAAATTAGACGTATCTTGAGGCAATGACAGACTTTGCTTAATTTTAATGTCTTGGCCATGGTTGTGTTATATTGCATCCTATTTTTCAGTAAAAAAAAATAAATAAATAAATAAAAATAAAAAAACTAAAATAAAAAATCAGTGACATTTACAGGAAAATACCAGCAACTGTGCTTGCCATAACTTTACCGTAAAAATATGGTAGCAATATTTTAGGTTTACAGTCTTAACTTAAATTCACAGTAAACAACCATATTTCATTAACTGATATAATGATAATATACCAACCCATTGAAGTACTAATATCGGTTTTGTACCTTTGTAATACACTGATAACCACCAAAAATAGGTGGTGATGAAAATGTAATATGATGAACCAAAGCTCATCACAAGCAACTTTTCCACAAGCTGAGGAGGGAAAAACTTATAAATAGAAGGTGCACATTGTCGTTCAATGAAATACTAAACACCATCATGTAACACATGTGATACTGAAATAATGCAATAAACAATAATTCAACAACATTAGATGTCAGATAAAACCCTAATGTACACATCTGATAAGAAAAACCTAAGAAGAAACAGTTATTTCAAAAAAAAAAAAAAAAAAAAAAAAACATGAAATGTGAAGTGTCATGCAGGGAATTCTGGGAATGTCAATTTACCATTTTTAACTGTTCATATAGTACAGAAACTTGCTGTTAACCAATTAACAGGTTTTTACTATAACATTTTTACAGTCTTTTACTGTTAAAAATCACACTCATTTTTTACAGTGTATAAAAACATCACAGTATACATCCACTGAAATACAAATGTTGTCTCATGTATTTTTGGTGGAAAAGGTAAGCTTGTTTTAAGCTGCATTTAACCTTGATGGTATATCATGCAAAGTTATTTGGTGATAGTGGTGTTGGGAAGTTGCTGGTGTGAAGTTGCTGAAATCGACAAATAAGCTTTCATAAAGTAAGTAGACTCATGAATTATAAATCATAGCAGAAACTCATTAACTCATTTCACTAGATGTCCAGTTTTGTTGTTCAGTAATCTCTAGGGCTGTAAATCTTGGGTAGACAGCTAATCGATTCGATTCATGATTCATAGGTTTTCGATTCGATTCAAGAACGATTTTTGCAAATTCAAAACGATTCAATTCGATTCAATTCACAATTAAATTCGTTTCGATTCGATTAACGATTCAACTGCGTTCTTTCAGTGCATTCACAGGATTATGTAAATGCTTCCCCTAAATTCTTTAAATGCTTAGTCAGAGGGCAAATTACACAACAGCCTTTATGGTTAGAGAACCATAGGTTAGAGAGAAAAAAAAAAAACACTTTTGTCCATTGTTAGATGCTAGTTTAATGATGCTATGGTGTGACATGGCATATGTAGAAATTTATGTACGCCAAGATTTAAAAAAAAAAAAAAGAGCTTTAAAAGTATTATATATAGGTTAACATTTTGTCACACCAGGTGTGTAGCCATCATTTCAGAAGTGACAGAAATGTCAGATACAATAATTTTATGTATGTATTATTTTTTATTTATTTTTTTTTTTTTACAAGAAATTTCTTATCTCTTACTTTGAATTTGCTATAAATAAATCAAATACACTGCTGGACAATAATAAATCATTTGTAATCTATAATTTTTTCCTAATGGCAATTTCATGATTGTTTTATATACTACAAACAATTATTTCAATTTCCTGCACAGAATAAGGTAGAAAACTTTATCGTTTCTGTACTGTAATAAATGATATGTCAATTAGCACTGCATCATTCATGAATTTTATTTATTTATTGTGTTTATTGTCTTAATGTTTCACCAGTTCATTTTATTCAGCTTAGCTGCAGCTGCCTTTGTCCATATTAGGCATTTCCTGGCACGTCTTAAGTTCTACAAGCCTAGATCACTTATATTTCAGTGCAAAAATTTCTTTAAATCTCATTTTCATAAAATAAAATGCTATGGTATTTAACTTTTCCTCTCCATCGGTGAATGATGATGTCTGTTTCCTATAGCAACAAATGTTACTTGTGCATCTGATTAACAGATAAACCTCGCGCTCTAATTTCAAGGTTGTTGTTAATGCTGTGGTTATTTTAACAGTTTTCTTCATACATTTGGTTCAACGACATTGTGAAAACACATTAATCATTCATTAGAACTGTGCTTATGCTTTAGACACTTACATTTTTGCTCCGTCCATGTAATAAATGCGCAGCCTTCGACTGCTCAGATAATGTCGATGTTATGACCGAGAGACATTGAAAAACTACAGAAAACGAAACTACTTCACTTTAGCAGTACTGGCCACGAGTACTAAGGAGAGATCACACATCAGCTGCTCAAAAAATGTGTCCATGAGACAAACGGGGCGCGAGCGCAATCCTGTGACAGGCAGTAAATATAGTGGAGCGCGTGAAGGAGGGATGTGAGGCACGAACGCTGTTCAAGGTCTCCATTAATTCGTGCTTGTAGTAATTTAATGTGTATATATTTTGAAAGCATTGAATCACTATATAAATCGCGATTCATTCGATTCTTAGCGTTTTAAATCGATTACGGTCCGAAATCGACAATTCACAATTCAAAAACCCATGTTTCAAGATCGATGCATATGCATCGTCAGGGTTTGCAATCGATGCATCGAGAAAACGAGTGACTCGTTACACCCCTAGTAATCTCCATAATGGATCCTTTAATAATAGAATGATTAAAAAACACCTAGGCCTATAATAAAATACCAATATAAAATTATAAAAAGTATAGACTATCGTCTTTCTAAATCACTCCCAAACATAAAATTGTTTAGGCCATACATACCACATAATATTAGAATAGGTACCCATTAGTTTCAAAATACTTACAGTATAAATGATTTGTAATTTTACGGGTTGTTACCCTTATTCTCCAAACGTTGCATATTATTCCCCTATACCTACACGGAAGTACTGAATAGGTACACTATAATTACAAAAAAAGTTATGCTATAACTTAAATTTACTTACACAGTTCTTTGCAGGTTGCATATTTGGTTGTTACCCCCTTATTACCCAAAAGTAACACATTGTTTCCTTATACCTACACGTACGTTCTTTATAGGTACACTATAATTACAGAAACGTACACCGTAAATTCAGTATACTTACGTAGTTCTTTGCGGATTGTAATCTAAAGCGTTACCAAACCTTAATTAAACAATTTTAATTCTGGCAAGACGTAGGAATTCATTTGGTACGACCCTCACAATGCTTTATGGGTATTCTCTGGATGTTGAGTTCTCTAGCATTATTAAGTGCACTCAATAATTTCCACAATGGTTTTGGGCACCACTACAAATGGCTGTCCCCTCAAGCACTCTGTTTAAGGGTATAGTGCGATTTCAGACACAGCCAAACAAAGGCAAACCGGAAATAAATATAACGAGTAAAACAGCAGAACAAAAGTAACAGAGAATACACTTTTACATTTAAAAATGTCTTGAATAAAACCTTATATGCACAACCAGCCTACCAGGTACTGGCTTGGTGGGTCAGTGCTTTTTAGGACCAACAATATATTAAGCAAATGGTCTTTACATTTACATGTATTCATTTAGCAGATGTTTTTATCCAAAGCAATTTACATATGAGGAATACAACAAGCTTCATCCTAAGGAGGCGATGTGAAAGCATAAAAAGTTTTTTTTTTTAATTTTTTTTATTTATTCATTTTTTTTTAAACTTACCAGCCACAGGCTTCTGGAGACTCACAAGAGAGAATGGAAGTCATTAACATTTTGGCTCATCTGTTTTTACGCAACAGACTCTAAACCCAAGCAGAGCCCAAGTCCATATTGACTCCACCTGGTTCATCATGCTCCTCATCTGGATTCTCACTAGGGTTCAGGCCTCATTCCTTAGCGGTTTTCTTGCCAGGATTCTTGCATTTTCCATAGTGGTAAAGTTAACATTTGATTGAATCTTTTTAATACTGTGCATAATTCAAGATAAATATAGTCTAATTTCAGAATATTCAATCACACACCCCAGTTTTAATCGTTGCACTATTCAAGATGGGTTATTAAACTGACTAATCAGAATGGCTATGTAAACGACGTAACATCGTTTGCTTCCATCCAAAGGTTAAAAAGCTGAATTTAGAATAACATGTTAAATGGAATGGGGCTCTCCGTTTATACTCAGTAAAAGACAGTATAGCCTGTACAGCATTGGCAGCACTGTATTTACAGATTTTTGCTGGAATGTTGGGATTCAACCATTGGGGGGATATGTAACAGTAATTATATGTATGTACTTTGTATATGTATGTCATTTTTGTTGTGGCTTGCCATATACTGGTTTGTACCTTTGCTTTTAATTTCTTTTTATTTTATTTATTTTTGGATGTATCCAGTCTCTTTATATTGGTTTAACCAAGAATGAGCTTTAGCTAAGGTTTAGAGCCAGATTATATTAACATGATATTATATATTATATTAATTTTGCTTTCAAACTGCTTGGGTTAAGTGACTGTGGCAAGGGTGGGAGTGGGAGTCAGGAGAAGAACGCTGAGTAAGTAGGTCAAGAGCTGATGAATAATTCCTGTCTGGTTGTAGTAATTTAAATGGAAAGATGGAATGAAAGCCGCTGACTGACCCCTGGTTAGAGGGCTGACTACAGAGACACTTATTATTATGATGTGGCTATGAAGTTGATTTCTGTTTCAGAGTTTCTGTTTAAAAAATATATTAAATTGCTTTGCTGACTCCAGTAATTGCTTTTGCTGACGGTCCTGTTTCACTGGAGAGGCGGAGTTTTACTACGATAAACTCTCATCACTTTGCATCTTGATGACTATTTATTGTTTCCCTGAACAGATATATATATATATATATATATATATATACATATATATATATATATATATATATATATATATATATATATATATATATATATATATGAAGGTAACAATATTAATTAAATAAAACTTTAGAGATTGTATTTTAGAGAACACTTTCATGATTATGTTTCTTAGCACACTTTTAAAAGTCCAGTTTGTAATATTGTCAAATGAATAGTTTTACATTTTAAATCACTGTTTGAATAATTTTATGTCATGCTTTAAAGTACACTTATTTTGATGTGTTGACTAACATACTAAACCACACATAAAGTATTTGATTATAATTTTAACTGTAGAGTGAGATATATATATATATATATATATATATATATATATATATATATATATATATATATATATATAAAACTAACTTTACTTTTAGTCATTTAGCAGACGCTTTTATCCAAAGCAACTTACAAATGAGGACAACAGAAATAATTGTAGTATTAAAACAACTATATATATATATATATATATATATATATATATATATATATATATATATATATATATATATATATATATATATACACACATACACACACACACACACACACACACACACATTAAAAAAAAATTAAATAAAAATGAGAAATGACAATTTCTAAACTTAACAATTAAATGAAAACAAAATAAAGCTACAAACAATTCAAAATATTAAGAGAACAAAAGGTATAAGAGTGTAATAATGATTCTAACATAAAACTAAGCCAAACACCAAAAACAACTACGTGTAAGTACACACACACACACACACAGACATATATGCACACACACACACGCGTATCCATAAATTCAATATTATTTCATTTCCATGTAGTTTGTTGAAGTACTAAAATAACTCAAATTAAATAAAACTAAAACTTAATAAATAACTTATACAGATATAATAGAAAAAAACTAATAAAATGACAAACATTACTACAACTGTAACTAAAATTAAAATAGATAACATATACAAATCAAACTACATTAGTTTAACAGTAATCCTAAAAAAATAACTGTGCCAAACATACAAGTAAGAAATGGTTATAAAAACTGAATGAGAAGTGAAACAAGTAATAGGAAAGAGAATAAATGAAAAGCGATACTTATCCCTTGCCGTTGTCCCTGTCTGGTGGAGTCGCACGGTAGAGTCGATGGTCTTTACACACTTCAGTCTTCACACGAAGAGGGCTGCCACGGTACAATAACCTTTTTTATACCCATCTAACAAATTACTAATTGAATTCAGCTGGACACACTTTCCTGTTAATCACAATAAATGGCCACGCAAGCGCAGACACTAACAAGGTACGTACGAGACCAAATGCGGTTTCAGCACGTCTCCACTCAGTAAACAAAACAAGCATTTTGTTAATATATACGTATATGTGAAGAGTTGGTTCCAAAACGCGATAAACGCCATTTTTTTTTAAAAAATTGAGTTTCCGCCAAAATCGGTATTGTATTTGGTCGGTATTGAAAAGTCGATTTTTAATTTTACGCAAAATGCGATATCCGCCGAGTTATTAGGTCATGTTTTCTCCCCTTTTTTCCAAACCGCGACAAACGCCAGTCTCCTTTCTCTGCAGAACGCGATATATCCGCTCAACCAATCACAGCGCACCATTCCACACACTCTAGACCAGGGGTGTCAAACTCAATTCCTGGAGGGCCGGAGCCCTGCACAGTTTAGATGCAACCCTAATTAAACACACACGATACAACTAATCAAGTCCTTCAGGCTTAATTGAAAACTGCATAGCTCCGGCCCTCCAGGAACTGAGTTTGACACCCCTGCTCTAGTTAGTAACGGCGGCGCTTTGAATACATCTGGATTTACAAATATGTGCAATGGGCGGGGCTTTCCTTAGCCCCCGTGATCTCCACAGCTGTATCCACCGTCGCTTGCGCTGTCGGCTCTCGCACCTGGTCAGACTCTTGAGGCACACGCTCCGGGACGATCGCCAGCTCTGTCGCTCCTGATGGCAATGGCTCAACGGCCGCGGCAGGCTCTGGCTCTCTGTCTGTGGTGGGCTCGGGCAGCTCCGCGTCGCGGGGTGGTGGTTGACTGGGCTCAGGATTATCGGCAATCACATGTGATGACCTCGGGCTGGGTTCCGCTTCATCCACGGTGAACGCTGATCCGGCGATCCACAGTGCGAAGTTGATGTAAATCCTCAGCGACCCGCACGGATCAGCTCTGGGCATGACGAACCCGAATCTCGTCATCCAGCCCGCACCAGAATCCCTCCATTAGGGTGAGGCCATCACATGTGGCAAGATGGCAATAGTCCAAAAACTCCAGCACATACTCCTCCACAGTATAATCACAGAAGAGTTGCATTCGATTATGAACGCGATATTGCGTAGCTTGTCAGTGTGATTGTTTTTATTAATGCCATTTATGTTTTTGTTAATACAGCATATAGCACTAGTCAACTAAAGGAATGTAACATGGCAAAGATGAATGCACTTTTGGAAGTTGAATGTAAGGGAAATGTCATTTTGGAATTTCTGTGGTCTAATGTGATGATGTTCATGTTCTTGTTCATGATGAAATTTTCTTTTATTGTTGTAATTAATTTATAGCAAACAAGATGACCCCTTGAATTCATTCTGGGAATGATGACTGATTGAATGTATTTTTAGTCCAGTGCCTGTATATAAGATTATGACCAAGTTCAGAGGCTGTCATATGTGGATCAACTTACTGTGTTGTGTATTTTCAGCAGTTTCAATATGGAAAAATAACTTTAATATTGATTCAATGGATTTATTGCATTTTGAAAAAAAAAAGAAAATGAAAAACGTATCATGAATTTATTGCATTTTGGGAAAAAAATAATACAATTTTATAATAAATCTGTGAAAATCAAAATCTGGATTTGAAGTTTTAATGTTATTATAACCTAAAGATGCTATGTGAAAGTTTGAAACAGAAAATATTGGTTTTCATCTTGCCCCCTTTCTTGGTAAAGAAAACACGTTTTTACTCAAATTAATCAAAAATGGATTTATAGCTTTTTGGAACCAAACTCTTCATTATATATATATATATATATATATATATATATATATATAAATAAATTAACATATTACATATTTTAAATGTACTAAACTACAACTACATCATCATTACAAATTACAAATATATAAATACATGATATTGTCACACCCTGTCACGTTATGGACCTTGTTTCTGTGTCTTCCTGTCTTCTGTTCAGGTTTAGTTCCTGTGTGCCCATATTTGGTTATGTTCCTGGTCTCGTTTAGTCTTTATTAGTTAACCTCCATCACCTGTGTCTAGTTAATTTTTCTCATTTCTGTCATGACAACTCTTGGAGGGATTGGCATGGTAATGTACATTACAATGTTAATGTATTTGGTCTTGGCAGAATAGATCTGATACGCTACTGCTGCTGTGGCAGAGCAAGTACCGAGACTTGCTACTGCCAGTACATCTACACCATGCTGCTGTGAGCATGTAGAAAATACTGCTGCTGCACATATAACACATATGAATAACCCCCCACAAAGCAGGAGACACGGAACACAATACAATACAAGCCAATATATGCATGCCACTGAATATAAGGATAAACTGCTTCATCAGTGGACATGCATGTATCCACATACATAAAAATGAACAGACAAGAAAAGACCAGACACCCTCCACAAAGCAGATTTATCGCCAAGACATACAGTGCCCTCCAAAAGTATTGGAACAGTAAAGACAAAATTGCTCTTTTGGCTGTGGAGTCAAGACATTTGCAAATATGATTAAAAGATGAATATGAGACAAAATTACAGAATGTCACATTTTATTATTAGCCGTTTCAACACATACATGTTTTACCAAATAAAAAGAACAGCACTTTTAGAGTTCATCCCACTCATTGATGTGAGCATAAGTATTGGGACAGTTGAAGATAAGGCAGATATAAAAGATAAAAGCTATTATTTAGTCACAGATCCCTTGCGCACAATCACAGCAGTGAGTCTGTGACCCATAGACATCACCAGACTCTTGGTCTCATCCTTTGAAATACTTTTCCCAGCCTTTAATGCAACCAGTTCCAATTGTTGCTTGTTTTGGGGAGTTTCTGCCTTTACTCTCCTCTTCAGCTGTTGAAATTCATGTTCAATCGGATTTAAACTGGAGATTGACTTGGGCAATCTAAGACTTTCCATTTCTTTGCCCTTATAAATTCCTTGACTGAACTGGCAGGGTGTTTTGGGTCATTGTCCTGATGCAATATGATGCACTTCCCAATGAATCTGGTGGCATTTTCTTGAATATTGGTAGGCAAGATGGTTTTGTACCCTTCCAAATTCATTCTGCTACTGTCATCATACATTAAGTCATCAGTAAAGTTGAGAGGGCCTGTCCCAGAGACAGCTATACATGCCCATGCCATGACACCACCTCCACCATGCTTTACAGATGAGGCTGTATGTTTGGGATCTTTTGCAGTTCCCATTTTTTTTCTCCACATTTTTGCTTTCCCATCACTTAGATAAAGGATCATCTTTGTCTCATCGGTCCATAAACACAGTTCCAAAACTCTTCTGGCTCACCTTTGTGCTTTTTTTCAAACTCCAATCTTGCCTTTCTGTTTTTGGTGCTGGTCAGAGGTTTGCATCTTGCTGTGTAGCATCTGTAATTCTGTGTCAAAGCCTCCTGAGCACAGTAGATTGTCAGAGCATCACCCCAGCTTTCTGGAAGTTGTTGGTGATTTTACAGACACGTCTTTAGGGTTCATTTTCACAGCTTTTATGATTTGTCTGTCATCAACTACTGTTGTTTTCTCAGCCAATCAGGTAGTTGTTGGTTGCTGGTGTCACTGGTGGTTCCCAAACTCTTGATTTCTCCATGCCCTTTGTTTTTACTATAGCTCTAATTGACTTCCTCTTTTCTTTTAGCATCCAAAGTGTTCGCTTTTCTCTCAAAGTCAGCTCTCTCATCTTCATCCTGGTTTGTGTGTGTCATCATGAATGCAAGATTCAGAATGCAGACGTAATGGATATAACTGATACGACACATTCCCTGCTTTTAATATCTGAAGAATGAATGCAACAGGACACAGCTGATCACTTAAAAAGTGCTGAACTTCTTAGCTGCTAAAACATCTATGTGTTGAATCACCCAATAATAAAATGTGACATTCTGTAGTTTTGTCTCATATTCATCTTTTAATCATATTTGTAAATGTCTTGACTCCACAGCCAACAGAGCAATTTTGTCTTTACTGTTCCAATACTTTTGGAGGGCACTGTATGTACTGCTGCTGCTTCGAAGAGCCATGTGAACTGCATGTATTACTGTCTATGTGTGCCTGGGCTACCACGCCGACCGGCTTAACACTAGTGGCCTATGGCTATGTGTGCCTGGGCTACCATGCCGACCGGCTTAACACTAGTCGCCTATGGCTATGTGAGCCTGGGCTACCACGCCGACTGGCTTAACACTAGTGGCCTATGACTATGTGAGCCTTGGCTACCACGCCGACCGGCTTAACAATAATGTTTTTAACTATGTGTGCCCGGGCTACCACGCCGACTGGCTTAACTCTAATTAGACGCACACTATGTGTAATGTTAATTAACAAAATGGATATACGTTGCAATCCGATAGATAAGACCCCAGCATCCACCTGAGCAAATATAATTTAGTCATTTGATATCTGCTGTTACTTTCTACACTTCACCAGTGTATCCTTAAAGGAGAAAAGCTTGTTTTGGGGACTTAACCTCTTTATTTCTGGCAACCACAAGTATGAAGCTAGTGAAGACTTGTTAGCAATGCAAGATAACGCAAATGCCAAATTAAAAACATGTTTTCAAGATAAATAACAAGCTGGCCAATATTGTGATGATTGTTTTTAATTAATCGAGGAAGGTGGATATTGTTATTGAGATTAAAATACGATTAATCGTGCAGCCCGATGTTCTTTCTCTGTTTTCTGAACTACACAGCACAGCTAGAGCACACGTCACACGAGTACATTTCTCCGAACTACACTACCCATAATGCATTTCATTCAGGACTACATCAACCATAGATAGTGATCTTAAGCGAAAACTCTTAATTCCCTTCTTACGCATGCATGACTGCGATAAGCGCATGCTTCTGACGTTGCGTGTAGCTGAAGTCAACCACACACTCATCACAGCGAAAACATTGACCTTAGAAATAACGAACGTGAACATTGAGATTGCACCGATGTAGATGTTGATTTCAGCTGTTCTGAAGTGTGCTGCCAAACTGCTACAACAAACAAAAGCCAGGTATTTGAATATTGAACAGTGAGCTCATTGGCTACTGATGCAGGAGAAAATCAATCAGCTGTGCCATGTGATAATGATATCATTAGGTCAGACTGAGTTAGACCTATTGGACTGCACCATAGAGTTTCATGCCAGAACTCTGTATTTGTCTATGTATTTAAGTTGCTCCTTCACAGCCACTCTTGGTCCGGTCACTATTTGCTTAGATGTGTGTTTCCCTGCCGTTTGGATTATCTCTTGTGTGGATTATTGTGGTTAAACTCTGTGTTGGAATTTATTCATCTTCATCAAGTCTTCTTCTTCAACACAAACCATGACAGACAACCGGACCAAAAAGTGTGAGCAGCGTGCATCCCCGTGTTTTGTTTTTCCTGTTTTGAAAGTTTTCCTTTTCTTTACGTTATGAACTGTCCCGAATTCCTCCTCCACCTGCTGGAGCAGGGGGAAATATCTCTTGAGGACCATACAAGACTGTTCCTGAAAGTAGCACATTACACCATCTACCCGGACGACTGCCTCTGTACGTTCTATAACGAGAGCCTCAACACCGCTTGCAGAGCGTAGTCGTCTGAGGATGGTCCTCGAGAGAGATTTGCCGCCTTTGTGGAGTGGGTACTGGTGAGAAACGGATCACCATTTACCATCGGACTCGAGGATGACCTCGCCAGTCTCACTCCGGACCCAGAGCCCAGCCCACCATCACCCCGCTGCACGGAGCAAAAGCCTGAGCACCACCATTTAATATAAATGTAAACTATAATACATTTTCATTTAATTGTAATGAGTATTCGTGAGTATCATAAGTATTTGTACATATTTTTATTAGGGCTGCAACTAACGATTATTTTTGATAATCCATTAGTTGGCCGATTAATTTTTTCGATTAATCGGATTAAAAAGCCCTTTTTTTTTTTTTTTTTTTGACAAACACTTCCACATTCTGCCCAATGTCCTTCATACAAACGTGGCAACTGAATGCTATGAAAACATACAGTGCTTAACAATTTATTGGACCATGTCATAATAAAGAGAAAACACAAATATTTTAGGAATCTGTCAAAAATATTTTAAATCTAAAAATGTTATTGTCATTTATTGGGCAAATTACAAACTAAATACTAAAAACTAATACAGTAACAAAAATGGCCTCCTGTGCCTTTCATAACAGCTTGCATTCTTACTGGCATTCTTTATGTACTTTTCGACTCTAATTGGTTATCTGGGGGAAAAAACTCCACTATAAAGCGTTTGACTTTTTTCTGCCTTTCTTTTATAGATAACAGCAATAATCATATTATAGCATTAGAAATAGTCTACTACTGTTACCAAAGAGCTTACGAATATTGGAGGACAAACCAATACAGAAAACTAAAAAATTATTTTGGTAATCACCAATACTGTTAGTTTAGAGCAGCAGAGGAAAAATAATACGTAATTTGTTAAAAACCTTACAAAAATTTGTTTTAATAAATTTGTTCAGCACTGTATATAGTGAATAGGCCTATAGTTTAAATCTCTACATTAAAAATTTAAATAATAGTAAAGATAATAAAGACAAATAAAATCACAAACTCAGTTGTAACCAACAGTAAGAGTAATGTTCTGCAGGAACACACGTTCACTTTGATCACAGTCACATCTTACTGTAATTTCTTTATCCTGTAAAAGGTGGTTATGAAGCGTCTGATATTTATATTCAGACAATTGCATGCTGTTATCTTTTTACAGTCCCTACTCTCATAAAATGTGTGCACTACATGTTGACTTTTATACCTTAATTTAATGTTCAACAACAGATATTTCAGCAAAATGAATGTTTTTTTTTTGCGCTAAGTATTAATTGTCTCTCTATCTACTATGTTCCGTCTGTCTGACGCTCATTCAGTAAAGATTTAAACTTAACACAGACTGTCAGGATGGGCCTTTATGCAAAAATGGAAATGCTCGCGTGAATTTATGACATTTACAGATAAGGATATGATCGTAAACTGAAATTTGCGCTGAGGATGCACACGCAAAGCGCCTGACAGGGCAAGCCATTACACTAATGCATTAGCTTAAAGCTTAAATAAAGAATTCTCATGTTTTGGGTAGTTTGGATCACGTATCTGTCCCGCAGCATCTCATTCTGTTTCCTCCACTATTTTTAGATGTATTTTGTCCATAGAAATGCGTAATTCAGTGCTATAATTTGACGCGACCGGCTGAAGTTGGATGTGCACTGTGGGCAGACCCGACTAATCAATAATGAGAATCGTTGTCGATTATTTTCATTAGCGATAATAATTGATTTTATCAATTAGTTTTTATATAAAATTTTTATATAAAGTGTGGTTCTACCAAGGGTTGTTAAAACAGAGTTGTGACATGATCTCACCACCATGTGATCATGTGGTTCTTGGAGCTCTCAATAGTTCCAAACAAACCAGCGCTGTCAACCACTTTGAATGGGTTTAGTCATTCATTCATTCATTCATTCCGTTCCTTTTACTTATAAAGCACTTTACAACTGCACCTGCAGAACAAAGTGCTGTACAATCAACATACAGCTACATACAATACATAAAACAACAAGCAATTCAACTAAAAACAACACATACTATCCCAACTCCTTAAAGGCTAATGACAAAAAAGTAATTTTCAACCACAGCTTTAAAGGCGTTTATAGATGTAATCTCTCTGATCTCAGATGGCAAACTATTCCAAAGCCTCGGACCCGCAACAACAAAGGCTTTTGTTTTTCAACTTTAAATAAGATGAGTGATAATAAGAAACAACTTATTAGTTGATCTTAAAGACCTAAATGTCTGACGAAAAGCTCAGACAAATAAGCAGGAGCCATTCCATGCACTGCCTTGAACACATACAACAAAACATTATATTTTATCCTGAAGTCCACTGGTAGCCACCTAAGAGAGGCCAAAATAGGAGAGATATGTTGACTATTCTTAGCACTCACATGCAGCCTAGTTGCCGCTTTCTGAACTAATTGCAATTTGGAAAATAATGGTCTGACAGGTCTCCACATACAAAACATTAGAATAGTCCAGACGAGACAAAATAAAGACATTAATAACCTTTTAAAAATGTGATCGCTAAAATAGGTTTTAATTGAGCCAAAAGTAAATTTGAACAACAATTCTCTCCAGATTTCAAAGAGAGATAAATTTCTGTATCATCAGCATGTAAATGGTAAGACATTCCATATTAAAAAAAAAAAAAAAAAAACATGTACAAGGAAAACAATAAAGGGCCAATTACAGAACCCTGAGGAACCCCACAGGTAAAAGAAGCTATTGTTGAAACAAAATCACCTTACTTTACTGAGAATGCTCTATTCACAAGATAAGAATTTAACCACTTCAAAACTGCCCCAGATCCCAACTAGATGTAATAAACGTTTTAAGAGAATCATATCAAAGGCTGCACTCATGTCCAATAGAATCAGAGCTGCAGAATTACCTGAATCTCTGATTATACGAAGATCATTTACAACTCTTAAAAGTGCAGACTCTATGCTGTGACCGGCCCTAAACCCAACTGAATCTTAAGATCACATTCTTATCTAAAAAAGACATTAACAGTGAACAAGCTATCTTTTCTAAAATCTTTGAGATGCATGGTAGTTTTGAGATAAACAGACAGCAACAGTGGCTATATTTGCAGCATTTTTTCAGGCAAACATTTCAGATATTTTATATTCAATTTATATATATAATAATATAATACATTTGTTTAAAATTTTTAGTTGTATATATCTAGGCCGATAATCTAAAAATCTAACTAGCTATTATGTAACGATAAACGATTAACTAAATTTGACAACATAAACTAGGCCTACCATTACACCCCCCCCCCCCCCCCCCCCCAAACAACTCCCACACCCAAACAAGATAATTAAGATTACATACAAAATAACATAAAACTGATTATGTAAACACTCAAATCTTAAATAACAACACTGATACATTTACAAATATTTGTAGGCTATAAAAAGAAATATATATATATGTATATGTATATATATATATATATATATATATATATATATATATATATATATATATGTATATGTATATGTATATATATATATATATATATATGTATATGTATATATATGTATATGTATATGTATATATATGTATATGTATATGTATATATGTATATGTATATGTATATATATATATATGTATATGTATATGTATATATATGTATATATATATATATATATATATATATTTATTTATTTATATATATATATATATATATATATATATATATATATGTATATATGTTCTGTTTGCAGATTATAGAGTCTGGTGAATGTATTAGGTGCAGCTAATTTGGTACTATGAAGTAAGGGATGTAAAACCCTTTCTTCATCTCGGCTGGGGGGACAGGCTCTATCGCATCCTTCACTAGAAGGACAGTAGCATTCTCTAGAAACAACATTGAACTTTGCAGGTGCCTGGCAAAATGAATTGCGTAGCCAAGTCTAAAGGTTCTGAGCAACCGGCAGGACAGGCTGGGCAGCTCTTTCCATGCATCCAGACATCATGCCAATGGCCTCAGTGGAATTACATTCGATGTACCTGAGGCAGGGTTCCTGCAGCATTGTGGAGCAAGGTTCAACATGCTGGAAGACTTTGTGTCCCTCATGATGCATGGTAATGGGTGAGAGCAACACTGACCTTGCTCCTCAGGTCTGTTTGATGACCCTGTTGAAAAAAAAAACAGTATGCTGGTTAGGTATGTTTTGAAGCATGGCTGCTGGTTTGAGCTGGTTTAAGCTGGTCCTTAGCTGGTCATGAGCTGGTTTAAGCTGGTCATGAGCTGGTTTAAACTGATCATGTGCTGCTCCTAAGCTGGTCCTGAGCAGGAGCTAGTGGCTTAGCATAGGACCAGCACATGACCAGTCACCTTCCTGCTGTCAAGAATTTCTGGGCAAAATCGGGGGTCATCAAGAAAGCAAACTTTCTCAGCATCAGCATATGTATGTGCTAGGGGTGTGCCCGAAGCCGAATACCTTATTCGGAAAGGCACGAATAATGGCTTCAAAAACGAATAACGAATAACGGATAACTAATATTTCTGCCTGAATATTCGACTGAGGCTGGCCCAGTCTGGTGTTTGCTAGATAACAGGTGAGCCAAGGGATCAGCGCAATATTTTACACAAACCTCTAAAGTCACGCAATAATGAGTGGGTGAATAAGTGAATGAATAAAATTGAAAAAAAAAACTTTATGAATAAAAAGAGCGCAAATCAAACACCGCATTGCTGTTGCCTCTCCTTGCATCTCAGAAATCAGAGCTTAGAAATAATAACATCAACTAAAATACTACATCATACTCGTACTATTACTTGTGTATATTTAAATGGTAATTATTTAAACCTTGCACGATATGATACACGAAATAATGGAATAAGCACAGCGCGATCACCAAACAGTCGCGTTGCCGTCTCTGCGCGTCTCGGTCTCTCAAATACCAAACCAGCTCTCTGTCAAGATAGGCTAATAATCAACTTAGATACATAAACATTTTCTACTAGGCATACATGTTTGCTTCTTTATCTTTTGCTATTTATGTGGCACACGCGCATTTGTTTCCTGAAGTAAAAAAAAAAAAAAAAAAAAAAAAAAAAAAAAAAAAAAAAAAACTATATATATATATATATATATATATATATATATATATATATATATATATATATATATATTTCTTTCTGCGTAATGAAAATGTGCGCCTTGAATTAATTCAGTCGTGTTAAAATGATCACTAAAATATTTTAGAACACTGAATAGGGCAAATAGTCGAAACACAAATATTTTTCCATACTCTGTTCTCTTTTTTTCCCCAGTAGCCAATTTTCTAGACCTGCAATTCATTTAAGTGAAATCCTTTTTTAATACTGTGCAGGAACTGATGAACCAAAGGAAAGCATTTTGTTTTACATAAACCTCTTACAACACAGTAACAAGTTTGTGAAGTAAAATTAGTGTAAGGTCCCTTGTCAAAAAATCCTACTGGAATTTCAATTTATCCTTTAGGATCTTATCGGATTCTTAGAATCCTATAGGACATTCCGAATGATTTTAATGGAATTTGACTTTGTCCTATAGGATCTTATTGGATTCTTAGAATCCTATAGGACATTCTGATTGATTTTAATGGAATTTCACTTTGTCCTATAGGATCTCCTAGACCTCCTTGGTCTCAGGAGGATATGAATACACACAAATATAACTGAAATTCATAATATTACAGTAAGGCAAAGATAATAAATATGACATTTCATAATGTTCGAATAAGTTAAAATGTATTACATGTGACTAAGAATTCATAGAAACACAAACATCTATATGTGGTATTATCCTGACGCTTCCCCTTTAAGAAATCCAGCGCGCGTGCAACTGTAGCGTGCATACTTTGAACAGTAACGGTCAAAGAGGAGAAGAAGGTGTGAAATCAAGTGATTAACGTTGTTTAACTTGTTAAAAGTTTATTTAAAGACGCTAAAAAGGAAGGAATAGTAATACTTATCTGATCTGCATCCTAAACGAACAATTTTGGGTGAACGATATCTTTTGGTGAGTTGTTGAGCTCGTTTTATTGTAAGGTGATTAGCACAGGATTCCGCTGTTACATAGCAAAATATATTAACAACTGCTATTAATGAAATATTAATGTATGCTGTTTATAATTTTATTGTATAAAACACTGGAGTAGTGAGTACAAAATGCCTATTCTGCCACCATTTTGAGCTGTTTTGAACGTTGTGCTTTACGGTTTTGTATAGCACTATTTTAATTATTTGTATTGATGGAGTAATATGATGTTCTTATGGCCTGTTGTCCAGGACAGGTTTTATGTTCCAGTTAAAAAGTTTGACATTGGACAACGATTCTCTCGTGATATATGTGTGTACATGAAGAAGACGTGCATGACAAGACAGAGAGAGGACCTGTTGTTGCCTGGTAACCAGTTGACCTTCTGCACTGAGCGCTCTTTATAAAATAAGCCAGCTCGTAAACTTCAGGTAAAGCTGATTTAATGTTGTGGTTTATATAGGTAGAGACTCTTGAGACCCTTACAGAAACCTCTACTGCCTCGTTCTTGTCAGAAATCAAGAAAAAAATAATAATAATAATTGCAACACGGTAAGCATAACAATAATGATAGATGATGCCATTAACATACAGTTTCATGTTATTTAACAACACATAATTTTATATGCCGAGCCTGGTAATCCCAGGCGAGTACCTAGACACCTAACTGTACATTAAAATGCTGACAACTAAACACTGTATAGGCTAACATTAGGTAGCTAGAGATGCTGTCTCCCAAATGACATCATAATGTTATTAGTGATTATTTATTTATTTATTTATTTATTTATTTATTTATTTATTTATTCATTCATTCATTCATTCTCGTTGGCATTTGATATCCCGTGACAAATTGTCTTTGACTTTGTTCTCATACTTTATTGTTCTTGGTATACATGGATGTTTGGTCCTCTTAGATAACCAAAAATTTCTTCAAATTGTGAATGGATTTTGTATAGAAACTAAGCAAAGAGCGCTCCCCTTAGAGCACAGTACAATTGACGGAAATGACTGAGCTGGCTGATCTAAAACCAGGAAGTAATCGTGCATATGGTCAATTGACAGAGCATTAGTGATTGCTTTGAAATATATTGGATACAATATTTTTCTTACTTTTTCCGGGTTTTCCCTTGACTGAATTGGATCTGTTTTTGTTATTTTTTTCTCTTTTTACATTACACACAAACTGAACTTTATTACATTCATTGCATGAAATGAACAGTATTATACACCTCAAAGGGAATTTAAACTGAGTTACAATATCAAATTCTACTTACTGTTTGATGTTTTATTGTTCTGTGTTGTGTTGTGATGTGATTGTATTTGCTATTACTATTATTGTTACAGTAAAGTGTTATTTTTATATTCAACTTCTGGTCTACTGGTATAAGCTTTATATCTTCCTCCCCAATTATTTTCGAGTCTAGAACTGGTACAGTGGATATTTGCATTGGAGGACGCAAGTGCTACATACTGTATGTGTGTGTCATCAATCCATTTTCAGTGCCTTAGAAATGTTTTGCACTAATGATGTGTGCTGCACACATCACCTCCCATGTTTACAATGTTACTGCAGGTTGTGCAACATACAGTGAACAATGTCTATGTCAGTATTTAAGCAAACTGCAAGTACTATTAGTTAGTAAAACAAATACAGTGGAAAAGTGCACCTTTAGAATAATAAAAAAAAATCCTATAGGATTAAAATCCCATTCAAATCCTATAGGATTGATACTACAGGATATTTATGTCTTGTCCTATAAGACTATTCCTTTCGGAATCCTATTGAAAGGTTCCTACAGGATATTTATGTTTTGTCCTATAAGACTATTCCTATTGGAATCCTATAGGAACGGTTCCAAAATACGATAGAAATTCCAATTGGAATCCTGTACAAATTTCCTATTGGAATCCTTTAGGATTTTTTGACAAGGGGTCTATGAATGAAATAAGCGCAAATAAAATAACAGTGTTGCAGTTGACTTTTTTCATGCATTTCCTGGAAATTACTTAAATTAATTTCCATATTTCTAAATTGCGTAGGAACCCTTACTGTTTTAATTAGAAGATATATAAATATTTATTCATTGGATCACGAAAGGTAACCAAGCTAGGACTCGAACTCGCGTTTTCCAAAGCACAAACGCACTGCATTGCCAAACACTGCCTATAGTCTACAAGAGTATCAACTCTGACTGTAAGAATATATTTAAATAAATGTTATAATCATAAATAATAATAATAAAAAAATAGTTTAACATGGCATAATTTGTTCAGCGATAACTATGATATGGCCACAGCCATATCACCCTGCAGCCCAAGACTGGTCGCCCACTGAAGCTAAGCAGGGTTGAGCTTGGTCAGTACCTGAATGGGAGACCTCCTGGGAAAAACTAGGTTGCTGTTGGAAGAGGTGTTAGTGAGGCCAGCAGGGGGTGCTCACCCTGTAGTCTGTGTGGGTCCTAATGCCCCAGTATAGTGACGGGGACACTATACTGTCAACAAGCACCGTCTTTCGGATGAGACGTTAAACCGAGGTCCTGACTCTCTGTGGTCATTAAAAATCCCATGGAGTAGGGGTGTAACCCCGGTGTCCTGGCCAAATTCCCACCACTGGCCCTTGTCAATCATGGCCTCCTAATAATCCCCATCCACTTGATTGGCTCTGTCTCTCTCTCTCCTCTCCACCTGTAGCTGGTGTGTGGTGAGCGCACAGGCGCCGTTGTCCTGTGGCTGCCGTCGCATCATCCAGGTGGATGCTGCACACTGGTGGTGGTTGAGGAGAGACCCCCCACATGATTGTAAAGCGCTTTGGGTGTACAACAATACACATAAAAGCGCTATATAAATGCATCATTCATTCATTCATTCATTCAACTATGAAAAAAACAAGTAAAACCATAACGGTCTTATCAAGTAACTGTACGAAGTTTCGGTTCAAGCTCCGCCCACTTCCGGTTTTATTCGAATACAGATACGAATAATTTTGTGATTGTTAGATACAAATACTGGCTTCACTGCACACCCCTAGTATGTGCCATACCTTTTAAATGGAATATTAATATTAAATGTAGCATCTGGACCAGACACACAATTTTTCATTAATTTTAACGAATAAATTAGTCATTAGATTAACAAATAATCACAGGCCCCTCACCCAATACACATACTGGGTCCCAGTATGTCTGTAAATGAATCCAGGCCCCCGGTTACCATGACAACCAGGACACTTCAGCCAGACCAGATAAACTTTATGACCTAACGGCATGTTGAGAGTTCTCCCTCTCACCATCTTTCAACCTTAAGAAAGACATTATGCCATAAAAATGGAGTGTTCTCTAATTAATTCATAGAAAAACCTTTCTTTGAATGAACACACATATCCTTCAGGTCATTGTGTATATTATTACTGTTCTTGTATATGTTCTTGTGTATTGTATGCTGTTTTATGCATGCTTATGATAGATCACTAGTTAATATCACCTCACTTATACCATGTTTGGTCTCTATCAATTCGTCTTTGGATGATCTAACTGAGAGAGTATATTATATGTTGATACCTATGCAACATATTAGTGTTCTAAGAATCTTTACTAGTTTGTATATCAACTTCTGATCCAGTTACAAATGCAAATTACCATGCTTGGAGACAAAGAGTCGTAAACTTTCCCTCTAAAAGTTCAAGACACCGTTGGCTCTTTGACACCTGAAAAGAGTGACCTCTATAGCAGATAAGCTCTCACATCAGTGACCCGCCTCTCAGTCTGCAGTTCTTTTATATCCTAAGAGGATGTGAGCTCCTCAGCAACCCTTAAATTTTTGCGCCAGGCCTCGCGGCCTTGACTTTCCATTCAACCAAAGATCCTCGGATCTCATCACCCTTCAGCCCGGAAGAACGTGATTGCAAGTCTGAAACCTTGAAACCATCAAGACTTTCATCCGAGACTGCATCCGGACACTCGTCAACGACAAAGGCAATGCAAGTATCGTACATTTAATTAAATGACCCCGTTATAAATGGCGCTGATGGTTTTACTCAGGTGGTTAACTGACTCTTTCCATAACTGCATTTTCTGGGTTTTCTACTGGCTTCATTCATCCACTTTAGCTCCCCTTTTGTATGTACGCGTGAGTGTATGTATGTTTGTTTGTTTGTTAGACTAGTTGGTGTTAGTATTTAGTTAATAAAACTCTTGTGCACAAATTAAATGAGTTTCTGATTCTGCTTGTAGATAATGTCCCTTTACGATTCTGATCCTTACTACATGCTCTAATGCATTCATACTTAGGAAAGTATTTTCTGTGGCCACGAAAATATCTTTTCTTAGAGTTGATATGAACTTACACTGAATGTTCGCTGGACGAACAGATTAGTTGATGGCAATTTAATTCTGCTACAGTTATTACTGGCAGTTGATATAAATAATTGTAATTAATCATAATTAATTGTAATTATTTATATACATTTCCCCTTTGAGCTGATTTGCTACATAAATATGAATTGTACATTGATAAGTAACGTTAGTCTATTGTGCATTAAGTACTGTTTACAGATGCAACTTTAAATTTTAAACATGTATTAGTAAATGTTGAAATAACACACTCTAACAATAAACAATGCTTCCACAGCTATTTTAACCTTAGTTAATGTTATAAATGGAATCTTATTGTAAAGTGTTACCATTTCATATAAATCCAAACAGTCATGCTTTAAAATGGCCAGACATTGACAACCTGGTCATCTTTAAATATTCACACAAAGGTCACAGCATCTGGCCAAAATTACAAAATATGGTGGTTGTACACCGAACAAGAAGTGCAGCGTCAGACAGCATTATACCACGGCTAGGACAGCTCACAGATGTGGCACACCAGATGCATTGCGTTCTATTCAAGCGATAAACAATTTAAATGATAAACCATGGGCTGCTTTGTGCCAGAAAGTCCATGGCCACTTTTTAGTCCCAATTCACCCCATCATATCCAATCGGGATTTTTTTAAATCAGAGAAATCAGTATTCCATAACGGAAAAGAACATGTGATAACATTTCATCACTAATAAATGAAGGAACATTAGATAGCATCACTTTTTTAAAATATAACAATTTTAGATGTAATGTCTCTAGATATAATGATTCCCTGCTCAACCAGCTCTATCTACAGTACTCATATATTTTTTTTATCTACAGTGTTTAGAAAAATAACAGCAGCATTTTTCACTTTTGAGGCCAATAAAATTCCTCAACTTCTCCTATAGCCAGAAAACAGTTCTCCATGCTCACCACGCATACCACCTTCACTGCATGAACTCAAAGCCCCAAGTCCAGGGCCGTTATGCTTCCTCAAACACAGGCAACACATGGCCCAGAGCGACACACTAAGGCCAAAAAAACGTTACAATAGCAAATGAAGCTTACCACTCACTAAAGAAAAGAAAAAAAGACAGAAAGCTTGCTAAGTTTAAACACCCGTTTAACTAGAAACACCACAAAAAATTGTGTCGTCTGTTAGGGACTACTGAACAGTACTGAAAATCAAAATAAAGCTTTGTAAACACTTGCATTTTTACAACACTATTGTCACGGGTTGAGCTACTGTTTAGGAGCATAGGAGCAAAGGAGCGCGGAGACGTCGGAGAATTCACAAGAACAGTCTTTATTCATCCAAACAGGGAAACACACATATAGCACACGGAGAATTGACATCTAACATTGGACGTTAGACAAGGGAAAACACAGGGCTTAAGTACATGGGACTAAATGGGATAACGAGGGGAACACATGTGAATCTAAGAAACATAACGAGAACTGAATGGGGACAGGAACAGGAAACACCACATATGGGCATAAACACTGGGTCACTGGGAGCACATGGAACAAAGACAAACACAAAACAGGTCCATTGAGCCATAGCGGAGCATGGAACTCAGGAGGCCATGGCAGAGCAGCCTCCGTGGCCTTGGCCATCGGTCCGGCCGCTATGGCAACGGATATATGCCAATTTTTTGGGGGGGGGGAATCAGGTCTTTAAGCGGGCACTGGAGGGCGCTCAGGAGGAGCGGGCACTGGAGGGCGCTCAGGAGGAGCGGGCACTGGAGAGCGCTCAGGAGGAGTGGGCACTGGAGGGCGCTTTTGAGGAGCGGGCATTGGAGGGTGCTTTTGAGGAGCGGGCACTGGAGGGCACTCTGGAGGAGCAGAGCTGGCTGGGACCAGCGGAGACGAAGGAGATGCAGGAGCCAAAGGAGAGCTTTTTGGAGCAGACTTAGGAGAGCATCCTGGAGTGGACTCTGGGGAGAGGATAGGAGCCAAGAACTCCGGCGGAAGCGCCATATCCAGGATCTCTGAAAGACCCGCTGGAGCGGACTCAGGGGCTGGAGCCGTCACTGGTGCAAACTCTAGGGCCGGAGCCGACACCGGAGTGAACTCTGGGGCTGGAGTCAACACTGGAGTGAACTCTGGGGCTGGAGCCGACACTGGAGCGAACTCTGGGGCTGGAGCTGACACTGGTGCGAACTCTGGGCCTGGCGGGTTAGACTTCGGAGAGGCCGGCGGGCTGGACTTGGGACGGCTGGCGGGCTTGACTGAGGAATGGCCAGTGGGCTTGACAGCGGGCTGGTTCTGGATTGGGCTGGACGCTCTCCAGGCACCGGGGGATCCCCTCCCTCCAGCTTAGTCCAATGGTGTCTGGGAGGTCCACGGGGTGATGGTAATTGGCCCCGATCCAGAACAAGGAATTCAGCGTGACATCGTCCAATGCTGTCGTCGTGGCGAGCCCGCAGAATTCCCATGCGTACTCCAAGAATGGGAGATCTCGGCAGCTAAGGGCAGAGAACCGTGTGGCTACTTCCATAAGGTTTGAAGGTCCAGTGTTCTGTCATGGGTTGAGTTACTGTGTAGGAGCATAGGAGCAAAGGAGCAAAGGAGACGTCGGAGAATTCACAAGAACAGTCTTTATTCATCCAAACAGGGAAACACACACGTAGCACACGGAGAATTGACATCTAACACTGGACGCTAAACAAGGAAAAACACAGGGCTTAAGTACATGGGACTAAATAGTATAACGAGGGGAACACAGGTGAATCTAAGAAACATAATGGGGACAGGAACAGGAAACACCAAATATGGGCATAAACACTGGGTCACTGAGAGCACATGGAACAAAGACAAACATAAAACAGGTCCATAACCCTGACAACTATAAGTGTGTCCCATCAGGTAAGGAAACGTTCTACACACACTTGTGGTCTTCGTGCTTGGACGAACACTTGGGACAGCAAGTTTTTGTGCACGTGCACGTGCATTCATAGGTGAACCAAATCCAGGGTAAGACTAAAAGTAGCATAATGTTAGTAAGTTAGTAAGTTTTTTTTTTTTTGCATGGATTCAAAGAGATGTGTAGAAATTTTAGATTTCTACATCTCTACATTTTAGTATTATTTAAAAACTATAATAGTTTATATTAATATTTGTAATTTATTTTTACTTTTATATTTTCAGATTTAATTTTATTTTATTTTATTTTATTTTATTAATGAATATATAGACCACTTAGAACCTCTACCTGCCAATTAGAATCAAGCATTCATGAGTTCCTCATACAGTTTTATAATTCTAAACATGTGGTGAGGATTCTGATCAGTATTGAATTAATTATACTACTGCAGTATCTCATTTTGATCAATAGATGACACTTTCACCTAAAGATTGTAGCTGGTGACATCATGGAGACAAATGCTAGTCAAGGCCAGAGATGGGCATAAATACATGAAAATGTATTTAAAATAAAAATACAAAATATTGCCTACAAAAATGTATTTAAATACAAATACAGTATTTTGTATTTTGAAAATACATAAAATACATTTGAAAACTGGCCATCCAGCGAAGTACCACTATTAAGGCTTGTTCGCACCAAGAATGATAATTATAAAGACAACTTTATTAGCGAATCTTAAGCATGTGCTGCTGCAGTTATGTGATCTGTCACTGTAAATGCTTGAGCTCTATAACACAGGATTTATTTTGATTGGCTGTCAATATTTTTATCATTCATCAGTAGTATAAAATTGCTCTGAAAGTGATTTGGACAATATCATGTTTTTTTTGTGCCGTTATTTTTATAGTTGTGGTGTGGACTCTGCTATTTGTTTAGATTTTAAAAAGTTTTTAGAACTATATCTGGTCCCACTTTATATTAGGTTGCCTTAACTACTATGTACTTCAGAAAATAAGTACAGTTTACTTTTTGTGTTCATATTGTATTGCAAAACACTTCTGCTGCTATTGAGGTGGGATACGGGTAAGGTTAGGGACAGGTTTGGTGCTATGGATAGGTTTAAGGGTGGATTAAGGTGTAAAGCTGGTGATACATGGGGCACATTTTGCTGAGCAACTTTTTTGAGCAATGTTGCTTGGGCACTTTCCCATTGAGAATGGGTAACAAATTTCTATCTGGATAACTTTAGATCGGTCGTGGGCCCTGTGTCTCACCTGGTTGCCTGTTGATGGTAACATTGCCCAAAGTTGCCTGGCAACATTGTTAAAATGTTGTCCCGTGTATCATCAGCCTAAGGGATGGGTCAAATATGTAATAATAAATGTAATTACAGAAATTAATTACAGGTGTTATTACATGCAGGTATTTTTTTTTTTAAATATAAGTACAATCTGAAAACATGTATGTACAAGTTCATTGTATCAAATGATTAATTTAACCCTCTGGTTGTGTTCAGGTCAAATTGACCCGGAAAAGATTTTCTTTTTCCTGAAAATACTAATTAATGTTATCGCATTGGACTCAAACTTACTGACTTTGTTCACATAGGGTATAAGTACTTCTCATTAATTTTTTTAGAATTTTCGTAATTTTTTGTGGGTTTTATTTCACCTAGTAACACTTGTGGTGTTCCCAGTCAAAAATGACCGGACTCCAAACAACTGCTTATACGTATGTCATTATGCTATATTATCACTAAATATTGGATTCATTCTTTTTTTCAACTTGTTTTCTTTCATTTAGGACTGGTTTTGTGTTTCTATTTGCATCTGATTAATCGTAAGCTTCATTTATCTGAGAGTAGGTACCTCGTTTTTTGAGTGAAAAAAAATTTTTATGAATAATTTTCACAATATTAAACAAAAAATTATGAAAATTTGCACTGTTTCTTACACTAGTGTACTTTAATGTTTAATCAGGAAGTTTGCTTTTAAATGCTTTTATTTTGTACAAAATTGCAAAAGAGTAACACTTGTGGTGTTCCCGATCAAAAATGACCGGACTCCAAAATAACTGCTTATAAATCTGTCATTATGCTATATTATCACTAAATATTGGATTCAATCTTTTTGTCAACTTGTTTTCTTTAATTTAGGACACACTAGTGTACTTTAATGTTTAATCAGGAAGTTTGCTTTTAAATGCTTTTATTTTGTACAAAATTGCACAAAGTCACACTTGTCAAAAATGGCCGGCCATTGAAAGTGAATGGGGAAGAATGAAAATAAGAGAAACAACTAGTGTTCAGGAGCATGTTGTGCTTGCAGACATAAAGGCCTTGGTCCTGTGCATGTGTGGATGCATGTACAGTATACTCACACTATCGCACACACACACACACACACACACACATCTATGCATACAAACTATTGTGAGTATTACACCAATTTCATCCTACCCTGAACTGCATGCAATATGTTTTTATGAATCTGATATAGCTATATTGTCATATCACCCAGCCATAGAAAGCAGTAATGCTTAAAGTTTAATAAATACAATTGACTAGCTAATTGATAAAACCAAAATTTGACCAAAATAAAACAAAAAAATTATCAAGCCTGACTGGCTAGCTCTAATGTCCAGTGCTAGTGATAATTATTAAAACGGTTATTTTCCCCTTGCTAGGAAATAGATCATTTTGATACCCAACATTTTTGAGTTGTGCAGGCCATAAACTTTAAACATGGGGAAAACAGTTGCTGCTGCGACAAGCATTATCAAGTGGATGCTGCACACTGGTGGTGGTTGAGGAGAGATTTTGAAAATACAAAAATACTAAGCTTAAATGTATTTAAATACAAAATACATTAGATTTTTTTTCAAAGGTATTTAAATACAAAATACAAAATAGTATTTTGTATTTCAAATACGTATTTTAAATACATTTATCAGAAATACTGCCCATCCCTGGTCAAGGCCTAAATCTTATGTGGATGTACATCTGTGACGTAATTTCAGGAATTTCCAGAACTTGTATGCTTCCTGGAGTACTGGAGTAAAAAAAAAAAAATTCTGAAGAAGTAAAATCTGGGCTGTCTTTTTTTATAATTTCTTCAATAAGTAGATCTTGTCTTTCATAAAGGCCAAGGTCAGGGATCCTGGGCTTAAAAAAGTTGGTGACCAATGCTTTAGACAGTAGCAAACAAATATTAGGCATATTCTTTATAACCATATGAATGAAACTCTAGCTTAAAGTTTCCAAAATGTCAGAATGGGATATGGATTTATTGTAAATTAAGGTTATGGATTTATTGTAAATTAAGGTAAAGGCATTTGATAAGTTTAAAGCTACTGTAACTAGTTTTCATAAAGCTTAAAACAATTAATTGTGTGAAATATTATTGAAATTAAAATAACAGTTTTCTATTTTAATATACTTTAAAATATAATTTATTCCTGTGAAGCAAAGCTGAATTTTCAGCATCATTACTCCAGTCTTCAGTGCCACATCCTTCAGAAATCATTCTAATATGCTGATTTATAATGGAAACAGCTGTGCTGCTTAATATTTTTTGGGACTTGTGATACTTTTTTCAGGATTCTTTGATAAATAAAAAGTTCAAAAGAACAGTGTTTATTCACAAAACAAATTTTGTGTTACTACTATTCAAAACTTTGGGGTCAGTAATTTTCTTCTTTCTTTTTAAGAAATAATTACTTAAATATTATCTATAATACTTAAATACTTGAATATAATGCTTAAAATTAATCAGCAAGTATGTGATAAATGGATAATAAGTGATAGTATAAATTGATATTGTTAGAAAAGATTTCTATTTTGAATAAATGCTGTTCTTTTTAACTTTTATTATTCTAAGAATCAAAGAAAAAGTATCAGAGGTTACAAAACAATTTTAAGCAGCACAACAGTTTCAACACTGATAATAAATCAGCATATTAGAATGATTTCTGAAGGATCATGTGACACTGAAAACTGGAGTAATGGCTGATGAAAATTCAGCGTTGCGTCACAGAAATAAATTATATTTTCAAGTATATTAAAATAGGAAACCATTATTAGAAATTGCAATAATATTTCACAATATTACTGTTTTTTTCTGTATTTTTGATCAAATAAATACAGCCTTGGTGAGCATAAGAGACTCTGTTAAAAAAGTATTAAAAATCGTACTGATCCCAAACTTTTGAACGGCAATGTATTTGTAGTATAATTACACTTAAATATACAAAGTGTAAATATTCAGTTACTGTGGCTGTTAAGGAGGATCTTAGAGAACTGGTAATTGTGACAGCAAGTTTTGCTCATCCATGATCTCCCTGAGGGGAGTTTGATGAGGAGCTAATGTCCCAGGTGGGTGTTTTAGAGTTGTATGATGAGTTGTATGTATAATAATATAATTGTCTCATTTTGTCCCTGCACCTTTATTTCCTCTCTTTGCTGTGTAGAAATCCTTTCTTGTGGAGACAGTAAGCCATGAGAGTGAAGAGAGTGCTTTAAACTCCACTGCTTTGTTTTAATACACCTTACCTGTTCATAACACAGCATTATCAGCAGCCATATCAACCTGTAGCCCAAGACCGGTTGCCCACTGAAGCTAAACAGGGTTGAGCCTGGTCAGTACCTGGATGGGAGACCTCCTGGGAAATCTAGGTTGCTGCTGGAAGAGGTGTTAGTGAGGCCAGCAGGGGGTCCTCACCCTGTGGTCTGTGTGGGTCCTAACACCCCAGTATAGTGACGGGGACACTGTACTGTAAAAAGCACCGTCCTTCAGATGAGAAGTTAAACCGAGGTCCTGACTCACTGTGGTCATTAAAAATCCCAGGATGTCCTTCGAAAAAGAGTAGGGGTGTAACCCTGGCATCCTGGCCAAATTTGCACATTGGCCTCTGACCATCATAGCCTTCTAATCATCCCCATACACTGACTGGCTTCATCACTCTGTCTCCTATCCACCAGTAAGCTGGTGTGTGGTGGGCGTTCTGGTGCACTATGGCTGCCATCGCATCATCCAGGTGGATGCTGCACACTGGTGGTGGATGAGGAGATTCCCCCCTTCTATGTAAAGCGCTTTGAACCCAGAAAAGCACTATATAAATGTAACAAATTATTATTGTCATTTCCTTTCACCCTTGTTGAGCACATTTAGTCTTCTGATAACTGGTCCATATCTGGAAATACTGCACCCTCATCACGCTCATTTCTGTGGGTCACTGGGTACTGTTCTTTTGAACAGTTAGTGTAGATGTACACAATTTAACAATTTATTTATTTTTTTTAAATAACACATTTTTATTACTTTAAACGATTGTTATTTACATATATCTGTATTGATATTTGACAATTGATCATTTCTCTTGTTTTGTCAGTGTTTGTGTGAAGTGTTTTGGGTGTGTATAACTACATGTGTCTCATTTTTACAAGCATGATTATTTGCTCCCACCTTCATCCTCTCTTCCAGATGCACTCATGACCTTTTATCCAAAGACTTTTTTTCACGGCATAGCTGAGCCGCAATCCTCCACCACTCTTCCTGATCTGATCTCTCTACCGCTTCCTCTTCTTGAAGTGGCTGGAAATCTTTCAATGACTGCCAAACAGAGTAACCCTTCACCTAGTTTTTGTACATTTTTTTCAGTATTAACCCTTTAACTGATATCGCTACCGTGCGGTTGAGCTTACTTTGATAGAGAATAAATCTAGAGAGCAATCTTTCCACAGCTGTACTGCCCCATCTCTGTGGCTGCTGTTGCCATGGGGGGTTTGGGTATTTCCAGTTTTCAAATGACGGCAGCAGTTTACAAACTTCAGTCAGTCACACTGAAGAGAGAACGGTGCTGGTCAGTCATCAGATAATAGGGTCAAACAAGCAATCAAGTAAGTAGGGATGAAACCTTAATGTTGTTGTAAATAGGGTAGGGGGTAAAGAACAGAAATATAGCAAAATATATGAGAAATGCAAAAATATTTATTTACCATAATTATCCAAAATCATGCGTGACCGTACGGTTGATATGTCTGTAAAAGACATCATATAGCATATATATTGCCATACGGCTATATATAGTAGGCCTATTATACAGACGCTTAAATATAATTTTTTTTATCTTTGTGGATCCTGAAGGTTATGAAATGTATCCAAGATACTAATAAAGTTAAAGGAATGTTTATTATTGGAAAATAACTCCTGAAATAGTTCTCTGAATTTAAATCGAGATTTACCATGGACTGACAGCTCAACCGTACAGTAGAGTTTTATATAAAATATAAATTTAAAAAAAAAGTGCTTGGGGCTATTTATTAGATGTCTACTAATAAGAATTTGAAGTTAAATAATTTTTTCATTAGCTCCTTTTAGGAGTGAAAGTTAAATGGTTAAAGGGATAGGGATATATGACAATTTTCTTTCAGATGAATACAAACGAGGATTTGTAAAGAAAAATGTTTGAGGAGTTCGATATAAGCCACGAGGAGACTGGTTTTCCTTTGCTGTAAACAAAACTTGGTTCTCATGAGACTAGCATATTCTCACCAGTGACTTTCGGTTTCTAAAATTTTCGGTTTCAGTGGGCAGAGCATACATGAATATTCATCATGAGTTTCCCAGACATGCGTGTGGAACTGACAATTTTAGTTCACGCTAGTGGAACATTTCAAAAAAGGTAAATGTATTTTCAGTGTTGCGCAAAATTATGCCTAAAGTACCTTTGTCCATAATTTCGTAAAAGATTATAATGTATGTTTTTTATTAGTTTGCACATTTTGTGCAGTCATCCCTGACTGAATGATTGGAGGCATTCTTTGTGTAACATTAGGATAAAGCACAGTAAACTTCAACTACACTCTTAAAAATAAAGGTTCCAAAAGGGTGTTTTTGCAGTGATGCCATAGAAGAACTATTTTTGGTTGCCCAATGAACCTTTCAGTGAACAGTTCCTAAAAGAACCATTTTGAAGAAAATTTTAAAAATCTAAGGAAACTTTTTCGACTATAAAGGACCTTTTCTGCATTTGAAAGGTTCCATGGATGTTCAAGGTTCTTCACAGAACCGTTGATGCCAATAAATAACCTTTATTTTTAAGAGTGTAGTTACATACATTGATTTCCGTTCGTTGTGCTGTAGATTGCAATGCTTTAAAACTGTGTCTGTTATTAGTTGTTATCATTTGAGTGTAGCAGCTGAAACTGTGGACTACTTATTTTTTTGTCTATCCTGGCTGATTTTGGACTGTACTCGCAGCTGAATCATGTTCCTCCATTTTCTTCCACTGATTGTTATAATTTCTCTCAGGTCCAGGTCAAAGTGCTGTGCGTTGTGGTAATTGATGCGACATGACGTAACTTCCGAAGGACCAATGTCTGTGAACAAAGCTGTATTGAGGCACATCATTCAAGCACTGTTGATCTGCCATCATTTAAAGAGCTGATTAGTACACTGCAGCCTACAGATGTCATTACAAGGCCTACTTTATGCTCCAAGATGAAGCTGCTCTGATCATGAAACAGAAAGCAACTGCTACCATGAGTTAAGTTGAACGGATTGCAGCCACAGTGGATTGCTGGACTGCATGTTGAAAATCATTCATTGGTGTAACTGCTCACTGGATAAACCCTGAAAGTCTTGAAAGACATTCCGCTGCACCTGCCTGCAAAAGACTAAAGGGCTCTCATACTTTTGAGTTACTGGCCAGTGCTATAAATGATATCCACTCAAAGTATGAAATAAGTCACAAGCTTGTCTGGACAACCACAGACAGTGGTTCCAACTTTCTAAAGGCTTTCTGAGTTTTTGGAGCAGAAAACAATGATATCGAAACTGAGGCAAGCAAGTGTGAAAGTGATGACAATACTGATTCTGAAGGCTATGATGAGGGAAGTGACAGTGTGGAATTCCAAGATGCCTCTCTACTCCTGGACCAAGATGATGGCATTGAATTCCAGCTACCAAAACATCAAAAGTGTGCCTGTCACATACTTAACCTAGTCTCAAGTGTTGATGCCCAAAAAGCTCTCTCAAATGAACACTACAAGAAACTCTAGATCTTTGGCAAGGAATAAAATGGAATGAAAGCAACTGATCGGCTCTAGCAGCTGAAGTGAAGCAGAAAGCAGGCTTCAGTTTTTAAGGCCACACCAAACACAGTGGAATTCTACTTTTATGGCTGTTGACAGGATCCTCCAAATTTGCAAAGAAACAGGAGAAGCACCTCTCTTGAGGTTCCAATGTAAGGGTTTTTCCACTCTATTGTTGTAAACAACTTTAGTTTGTGGTTGTTGTACTCTTGTTGTACTCGTGCCAATTTCACCTGTAGGTTTATGCTGTTCTTGACAGGGTGGACCAACACAATGAGTCCAGTTGCAAAAGTACTGAACATCTTGCAAGCAGAAATGAATACACAGCTGGGGTGGCTGCTGCCAAGTGTCCATCAGTTAAGCTTGAAACTTCAGTGACTCAACCATTCTCTCAGGTACTGTGGCCTACATGTGGATGCCCTTCAACAAGGAATCCAAACACAAGGTCATTGCAGCTGCCATCCTTCTCCCTAAATTTCAGACCACTTGGACAAATGATGAAAACATCATAAAACAAGGTAAATTAATGCAAGCGACATGAACTTGAAGAAGAAATTCTAATTTTGGCAATTTCTGAGCCATACCAATATGACTGAGCAGACTTTTTTTGAATACGTACATCTAAAAGCCAAAATCTTAACAGGATTCTTCCTATTACAAGTGCACCTTTTATGAATATTATGACCCATTCTTGTACCTCAGTGTTTCTTGAAACAATACGCTCATATTTTATGTGGCTTGGAAATGCTGTTAGAATTTATGCTAAAACAGGGGATTTGCATGGTTTTCGACATTTAGATGTAGATGGCTACATGTAAATGTATAATGACAAAACCTATAAAAGTTGTTCCCAGAACCCCCTCGACCAAACATTTCTCTGTGTGTCTCCTCACTTTGCTTGTAGGCCTGGAGTACATCAGACTGCATTTGGAGCCCTTGGACCACAATAAGGAATTGCACAGCAGTTAATCTGATGATGAAGATTTCTTCCCTTCTTTGAAGCTGATCACACATGAAGCAAGCAAACAGCTGGATGGATATCTGGCCTGTGTTTCAGACACCAGGGAGTCTCTGCTCACATTCCCTGCCATTTGCTATCAAGACCACCTCTTCCTGCATTGGCTGCCTGTGAGAGGCTCTTCAGCACTGCAGGATTGCTTTTTAGCCCCAGAAGAGTGTTACCTGGTGTGTCCTTTTACACCTTTAACCCTATGATTATTCAGGTAGGGTAAGGATAGTCAAATCTAGCCTAAACCATAAAGTACTCACCTGCCCGCAGGTTGAAGTCCTTCAGGAATGACATAGAAGACTCCCTTGTGGTTGTTCTTGTTTGAGGCTCAGTTTGTAGTTAAAAGTAAAGTCTCAGGGGAGGCAATAGTAACAATAAAATCTCTTATTTTATTGGCTACAATACAAAGCAGTTAATTAAAAAATAAAACAAAAATCAGCTAAGTTACAAGTTCTATAATCAAACTAAGCAGCAATACTGGAGATGCTGTTAAGCACCCCTTGTTAGGGTATCAGGTGTCCTTCACGCTTAATGCAGGCAGCATCTAAGGAGTAGTTTACTCTTCAGACCTTTTATACTACTTTTTAGGTAACTCCAATATCTCATCAATGTCTGTGACTCATGGCAGATGTCCTTCCTTTGTCACTTATGTTCTGTCTGTGTCTAGCAGTCTTCCTTGTCTTCATCCTAATCATTGTCTGGCTCACCTCCTCTTGATGTTGCAACATGCTTTCTTCACCATTGTCAAACTTAGACATCTAACTTTCACAACTGTTGCTTATTCATTCTAACAAAGCAAGTAATGCAAGTGCAAGCATCTTTATCTCAAAGCAAATATGACATTAACTTAAAACAAGCAAATAACATAACTTTGAAACAGATAAATAGAGATATTATTATAAATTTCCAAAACAAGAGCTAGGCTTGACTCTAACAATTTTGAAAATCAATTTCTGCTGAAGTTAAACCAGAGGTTTTACAACTTTTAGTAGCATGTTGCATATTGGCATTAGGTGTATCTTGTAGTTTGTACAGTAGTTAGTTAAACACAATTAAATACAAACAGTTCTAAAGCAGGATAAAACATGGTATATGGTTCATTCACTTCATATTGTGAAAGATTAAATACTTAAACAAGAATCTCCAGTGTTCATTATTGCTGTTACTTTTACTTTTTTAATCAAGTCAAGTCGAGCTTTATTGTCATTCCGTTACATGCGGGGGCATACAGTGGAACGAAATGTCGTGCCTCACAGGACCACGGTGCTACATAAATACAGGCATACAGCAATGAAGTAAAACAATACAAACCTATACACAAATTATCCTACTGATAGATTTTGACTATAGATATACTATCTATATAAAAAATTTACCTATACATAAACTAAAAAATACAAACTATACAAACTATACAAACTATACGAATGCTTCAGATAAATACTGTACATGTGCAAAGAGAGACATTGTGAGTTCAAGCAGCTGGCTGGGGAACAGTGCAGGATGGTTTGTAGTGCATGAGCATGTAAACATACATATATTACTGAGTCTTTTTGTGGGATTTGTGTACACACAGTAGTGTGTGTGAAAAGTGACTAGTGCGCATAGAGGAGGAGAGTGTGCTACTACAGGTGGTTTGTACAGGCCCACTCACCTGTAGCACCCTTCGATTGCACAAACAAAGTTCCATAAGTTTTAGATGGTCCATGTTTCAGGAGGTAGGGGGTTTGTATGGGGTTTCAGAGAGGGGCGGGGTGATTTGAGTTCAGGGCTCTCACAGCCTGGGGGAAAAAGCTGTTGAGCAGTCTGGCAGAGCGGGCTCTGATGCTCCGGTACCGTCTACCTGATGGTAGGAGCTGGAAGAGACTGTGGGAGGGGTGTGTGGAGTCCTTCACGATACTGTTGGCTTTGCTGGAGCATCGTGTGAGGAAAATGTCCAGGATGGAGGGGAGAGGGGTACCGATGATCCTTGCAGCTGTGTTCACTGTCCGCTGGAGGGTCTTGCGGTCTGCTGCAGTACAGTTCCCGTACCAGACAGTGATGCAGCTGGTCAGCACACTCTCGATGGTGCCCCTGTAGAAAGTGGTGAGGATGGGTGGAGGGAGACTTGCTCTTTTCAGCCGGCGGAGAAAGTGTAGGCGCTGTTGTGCCTTCTTGGAGAGTGACATGGTGTTGGTGGTCCAGGTGAGGTCCTCTGTGATGTGCACCCCCAGGAATTTAGTGCTGCTGACTCTCTCCACAGGCGAGCTGTCGATGGTCAGTGGTGGGTGATCAGCGGAGTTTCTCCTGAAGTCCATCACAACCTCCTTTGTCTTACATTGAGGGACGGGTTGTTAGTGCCACACCATTTCGCCAGCTGTGCCACTTCCTCTCTGTAGTGCGTTTCATCGTTGTTGCTGATAAGACCTACCACTGTTGTGTCATCAGCGAACTTGATGATGTGGTTGGAGCTGGTCTTGGCAGTGCAGTCGTGGGTCAGCAGCGTGAAGAGCAGCGGGCTGAGCACACAGCCTTGTGGGGCACCTGTGCTCAGTGTGGTAGTGCTCGAGGTGTTGTGGCCGACACGGACTGACTGAGGTCTTCCGGTTAGAAAGTCCAGAATCCAATTACAGAGGGAATTGTTAAGGCCCAGCAGGTTTAGTTTATTTATGAGCTGTTGTGGGATTATTGTGTTGAATGCTGAGCTGAAGTCAATGAACAGCATTCTAACATAAGAGTTTTTGTTTTCTAGGTGGGTAAGAGCCAGGTGGAGGGTGGAGGAAATTGCATCGTCTGTAGAGCGGTTTGGACGGTATGCAAACTGGAGCGGATCGAGTGTGTTGGGGAGGCTGGTTTTGATGTTGTGCATGACTAACCTCTCAAAGCACTTCATTATGATTGGAGTCAGTGCTATGGGATGGTAGTCATTTAGACAGGACACAGGTGATTTCTTTGGTACCGGTATGATTGTTGTGGATTTGAGACATGTGGGGACGACTGCCTGGCTCAGCGAGGTGTTGAATATATCTGTTAGGACATCTGTCAGCTGTACAGCACAGTCTTTCAGTACACGGCCAGGTATGTTGTCGGGACCCGCAGCCTTGCGTGGGTTAATCCTAGATAGGGTCTTCCTTACGTCGGCTGGAGACAGACAGAGCGCCTGGTCATTGGGAGGTGTGGGCAGTTTTTGTGCAGGTGTGTCATTCTGCATTTCAAACCGTGAATAAAAGTGGTTGAGTGTATCTGCGAGGGATGTGTCATCATCACAGGCCTGTGGCGGGGGCTTGTAGTCTGTGATGGTCTGAATGGCTTGCCACAGACTCCGTGTGTCTCTGCTGTCTGTGAAGTGATTGTTGATTTTTTGAGCATATGACCGTTTTGCATTTTTGATGCTGCGGGACAGATTGGCTCTTGTTGTTTTGAGGGCTGCTTTATCTCCTGATCTGAAAGCTTCATCTCTGGTCTTTAGCAGCCCACGAACCTCTGCTGTCATCCATGGCTTCTGGTTGGCGCGTGTGGTGATGGTCTTGGTGACTGTCACATCATCTGTGCACTTTTTGATGTAAGCAGTCACAGTTTCAGTGTACTCCTGTAGGTCTGTGTGGTTGTTGTAAGTGGCCGTCTCTTTAAACATGTTCCAGTCTGTGTCCTGGAAGCAGTCCTGCAGTGCTGAGGTAGCATTTTCTGGCCATACCGTGATCTGCTTTAGAACCGGTTTGGCTAGTTTCAGAAGTGGTCTATATGCTGGGATTAGCATAACAGAGATGTGGTCCGAGTACCCGAGGTGGGGGCGGGGTTCGGCTTTGTATGCGTTCTTAACTGTTGTGTAAACAAAGTCCAGTGTGTTGTTTCCCCTTATTGCAAAGTTCACATGTTGGTAGAACTTTGGCAAAACTGTCTTTAAGTTTGCGTGGTTGAAGTCACCGGCTATGATGAAAAAGCCGTCGGGGTTATTTGTTTGTTGTTCGCTGATGGCGCTGTACAGTTCACGAAGCGTGTCCTTAGCGTTTGCACACGGTGGAATGTAAACCGTGACAATAACAATGGCCGTGAACTCCCGCAGATAGAAGGGTCGACACTTCACAACCATAAACTCCACCAGTGATGAACAGTGTTTTGTCACTACCACAGCATTGTTACACCATTTTTTGTTGACGTACACACACAAGCCACCCCCGCGAGTCTTACCAGACAGTGATGAATCTCTGTCCGCTCGGCAGCAGGTTAGCCCGTGCAGCTGAATGGCGGAGTCTGGGATGTTGTCGTTTAGCCATGTTTCAGTGAAAACAAACACAACAATCCCTTGCCTCATGCTGTGTAGATCGACTGAGTTGAATTAAGTCCAGTTTGTTTTCCAGAGAGCGAACGTTTGAGAGCATGAGTGTTGGAAGAGCCGGTCTTGTGGGGTTAGCCCTTAGCCTAGCTCGTATACCTCCGCGCTTACCGCGCTTCCGTCCTCTCTCACACCGCTTGCGACGCCGCCTTGTGCGTGTAGTGTCAGTAGGCAAGGCCGCGGTCTCGAGGTCCGGCTCCAGCAGTCAACAAAGGCCTCGTAGCTTCATTAAAAGTATTATGTTATATTAAGTAAAAGTATTGAGTATTATGTCTTCATTAAAAGACATAATACTCAAGTACAATTTTAATGTGGCACTTTTTTTTTACTTTTACTTATGTTTCTGGCCAGATACTTGTACTTTTAATTGAGTACATTTTTTACTCAGTATTTATACTTTCACTTCAGATTTTTTAGTACATTTTACACCTCTGTCACAAAACGCTCCAGCATCCCTGCAACCTTATAGGACAAGCAGTTCGAAGGTAAAGGTATCATTTGATAACACCTTTGCTGCCATCTGCTGGTCCAGTGAAATCATACAGTCATTCTTAAAGGGGTCATGGGATGCAAAATTCACTTTTCAAGTTGTTTGAACATAAATGTGTGTTGGAAGTGTGTGTACACATCCATCCTATAATGATAAAAATCCACCCAGTGTTTTTTTTTTTTTTTTAAATCCCTATTTTAAAATCCTCTCTCTCAAATCAGGCTGTTCTGAGCATAGACATGTATAGACACCCCATTCGACTGCTCCAGGCACGTAGATGCGGCTGCCATCTTGGAATGGTATTTTTGACGTCATTCACCACACTGTAGGTTCGCATAGAGCCATTGAGCCGTTCTGTTTAGGATTGTGGCATCTTTCGAATATTCAGTGATTACTATGGTGAATGATGTCAAGTTTACTGCTACAATATGGCGGACGGCTTAGCGGCCCATAGAAACAGTTGCTAATGAGGCATCTACGTATATATATCTATAGTTCTGAGAGAGAATGCCCCTCCCACAATAATTGATTGACAAGGCCGTCTTACCGTAGATGCGCCCTGAGTGAGCTGAGAGCTGTCCACCTCCGGTGCAGGGGAAGACAAGATGTCTCCGATTAAGCGATTGAGGCATTTTGTTGTTGGATGTAATAATGAATATAGCAGTCATCAATTACTCCCGACATCTGAGCCGCTGAAGAGGCAGAGGATTAACGTTACTTTCGTTTTTGAAGGAAAGGCGCGGATCCCAATCTGCCTAAATGTGTCTATGTTCGCCCGAATCATTTGTGATCCAGCTTCATCTACAGAAGAAGTGAGTATAAGGGTTTTTATGAATCTTTGTAAATCGCCTTTCCTAATAATGTGCTAGTTAGCCAGTTTCGCGGCTGAAGTTTAGTATGCTTCATTGATATACCTAGATGCCTCATTATCGACTGTTTCTATGGGCCGCGATAAGCCATCCGCCATTTTTGACTGCGGTCAAGCCAGCCGCCACTCCGAAATGCATGGTCAATCTAGCCATCTAGCCGCCGCGCTGTTTTGCTGTGCGTGCAAATACTGTGCATTACGGCAATCTTCCACCAGTCTTTCGCGTGCATTCACTCAGCCCTTTTTGTTTTTGTTTTTTTTTGTTTTTGTTTTTTTAGTGCTTAACTTATACATACAAACAAGAACAGGGAAATAAGATTAAGGGTAATATATATTAAGATAATTAATTTTACTAATTAATAAAGTAATATCAGATTAACTGTCTGCAATATTATAATAATCTCAAAAAAAAAAAAAATTAAAATAGGCCTGATAAAATGAAGTTGTCTAAAAGTGTTAAGTAACAACCTACTAATTAAGGTTCAAAAAATTATATCAAATTAACTCGTGGAATTACAAAATAAAAGCCCTCCAAAATCTCATATAAAGGGTGTTTTACTTGGCATTTCAGATAGCTCTAAGGAGGAAAGTCCCTGTTACCACAGACTTATTTCACATCAGATTGATAGTAGACCTTCTCAGGTTGTCATTCACCCAAAATCAGGTAAGTCTGATGTTGCATTACAAAATAAAATCTCATACAAAGGGTGTTTTACTTGCCATTTCAGATAGCTCTAAAAAGGAAACTCCCTGTTACCACAGATTAGTTTCACTTCAGATTGATAGCAGACCTTCTCAGGTTGTCACTCACCCAAAATCAGGTAACTCTGATGTTCATTACAAAATAAAGGCCCTCCAAAATCTCATATCTAAACTGTTTTGCTTAGCATTTCAGAAAGCTCCAAAAACGAAAGTCCCTGTTACCACAGATTAGTTTAAATTCAGATTGATAGTAGACCTTCTCAGATTGTCATTCACCCAAAATAAGGTAAGTCTGATGTAGCACTACAAAATAAAGGCCCTCCAAATTCTCACATCCAGCCTGTTTTGCTTAGCATTTCAGATAGCTCTAAAAAGTAAACTCCCTGTTACCACAGACTAGTTTCACTTCAGATTGATAGTAGACCTTCTCAGGTTGACACTCACCTAAAATCAGGTAAGTCTGATGTTGCATTACAAAATAAAGGCCCTCCAAATTCTCACATCCAACCTGTTTTGCTTAGCATTTCAGATAGCTCTAAAAAGTAAACTGCCTGTTACCACAGACTAGTTTCACTTCAGATTGATAGTAGACCTTCTCAGGTTGACACTCACCCAAAATCAGGGAAGTCTGATGTTGCATTTCAAAATAAAGGCCCTCCAAATTCTCACATCCAACCTGTTTTGCTTAGCATTTCAGATAGCTCTAAAAAGTAAACTCCCTGTTACCACAGACTAGTTTCACTTCAGATTGATAGTAGACCTTCTCAGGTTGACACTCACCTAAAATCAGGTAAGTCTGATGTTGCATTACAAAATAAAGGCCCTCCAAATTCTCACATCCAACCTGTTTTGCTTAGCATTTCAGATAGCTCTAAAAAGTAAACTGCCTGTTACCACAGACTAGTTTCACTTCAGATTGATAGTAGACCTTCTCAGGTTGACACTCACCCAAAATCAGGGAAGTCTGATGTTGCATTTCAAAATAAAGGCCCTCCAAATTCTCACATCCAACCTGTTTTGCTTAGCATTTCAGATAGCTCTAAAAAGTAAACTCCCTGTTACCACAGACTAGTTTCACTTCAGATTGATAGTAGACCTTCTCAGGTTGTCACTCACCCAAAATCAGGGAAGTTTGATGTTGCATTACAAAATAAAGGCCCTCCAAATTCTCACATCCAACCTGTTTTGCTTAACATTTCAGATAGCTCTAAAAAGTAAACTCCCTGTTACCACAGACTAGTTTCACTTCAGATTGATAGTAGACCTTCTCAGGTTGACACTCACCCAAAATCAGGTAAGTCTGATGTTGCATTACAAAATAAAGGCCCTCCAAATTCTCACATCCAACCTGGTTTGCTTAACATTTCAGATAGCTCTAAAAAGTAAACTCCCTGTTACCACAGACTAGTTTCACTTCAGATTGATAGTAGACCTTCTCAGGTTGACACTCACCTAAAATCAGGTAAGTCTGATGTTGCATTTCAAAATAAAGGCCCTCCAAATTCTCACATCCAACCTGTTTTGCTTAGCATTTCAGATAGCTCTAAAAAGTAAACTCCCTGTTACCACAGACTAGTTTCACTTCAGATTGATAGTAGACCTTCTCAGGTTGACACTCACCCAAAATCAGGTAAGTCTGATGTTGCATTACAAAATAAAGGTCCCCCCAAAATCTCGCATCCAACCGGTTGGATGAGATTTTGGAGGGCTTTTATTTTGTAATGCAACATCAGATGTAATGTGACATAATGCACAGTATATGCACGCACAGCAAAACAGCGCGCAGCTAGATTGACTATGCTTTTCGGAGTGGCGGCTCGCTTGACCGCAGTCATTTTTGGAACGGTCTGTGAATCTTTGAGCGCATTGACTGTGTGCGTCTACAACAGCAAGTTATACACTTGTATATCTTTGAATATTCATTGATTATTATGGTGAATGCGAGATTGATGACGCGTCAGCGTATCTGGAGCGGTTGAATAGGGAATCTACACACATCTATGGTCTGCTCGTCACTCCACTGAAGAGAGGGGCGGAGTCAGCAGAGCTCACTAGGATTTAAAGCAACATGGACTAGAATAGCGTGCTGAAAACAGCTGATTTTTACAGGTTTAAAAAGTTGCTGTTTACACTACAATTGAGAATTTTTAACCAAAGTATGTTATAGACTTTATTAAGGCCCTAAAGAATCATATTAGCTTGTGTAAAATGGCCATCCGATGACCCCTTTAAACATCTCAGGATATTATTATATCACATTTACTATCATGACTGGTATTAAAAGCAATGTTTTACATTAAAAAACTTAGTTCTACTTTTTAACCATTTTAAATTTGTGGCTTATATGATAAGTTGGTTTGACCGATTCTCTAATAGGCCTAGAAGTGACAGGAACTGAGAAATGTCAATATTTTACTCAACATACTGCAACATACTTGAAAGTGAAATTGTAATAAATTATTTAAAAATAAAAAAGTTTAACTAATAAAATGGAGAAACACCCCACTGAAGTAACGTTAATGCACAAAATCATTAATGACAATTTTCTCAGTGTTCTGACTAAGGCTCTAAAAAAACATTTACATTTACATTTTGTCATTTAGCAGACACTTTTATCCAAAGCGACTTACAAATGAGGAACATAGAAGCAATTAAAACCAACAAAAGAGCAATAATATGCAAGTGCTATGACAAGTCAGTTAGCCTAATGCAGTACACGTATCAAGGTTTATACATATATATATATATATATATATATATATATATATATATATAAAATAGAATAGAATAGAAAAAAAGAATAGAGAAAGCTAGTATTTATTTATTTATTTATTTTAGCTGTTAGAAAACAAATCGAGAGTGCAAGTGATAGAGGGTCAAGTGTATTTTTTTTTTTGTAAATAAAAAAGAAAACAAATAGATAAAATAGAATTAAAATAGAGAGTGCTAGAGTTAGAGGGTCAAATAACGATGGAAGAGATGTGTTTTTAGCTGTTTCTTAAAGATGGCTAAGGACTCAGCTGCTCGGATTGAGTTGGGCAGGTCATTCCACCAGAAGGGAACAGTTAAGGAAAAAGTCAGTGAAAGTGATTTTGTGCATCTTTGGGATGGCACAACAATGTGTTGTTCACTTGCAGAATACAAGCTTCTAGAAGGCACATATAAGTCTGAAGTAGTGCATTTAGGTAAAGGGTTGCAGAGCCAGTGGTGGTTTTGTAGGCAAACATTAATAATGTCTTGAATTTTATGCGAGCAGCTATTGGTATTGGCAGCGATTGGCAAGCAGCTATTGGCAACTATTGGTGAGCAGCTATTGGTGTTGGTTCATAAACACAAATGATCACAGTAACATCAACTAGTCACATTCAAATGGATTTCACTGACTGTTTTAAATTTATTGATTAAATTCATACATGAGATGCATGGCAATATGATTTGACTTATCTCAGAAAAATAATATATATTGTCTTATACTGTCTCAATGTCTCTGAAATTTACATTATGATGACCAAGTACTTTACACTCCTGACAGGCAGATACTGTATAGAACCATAAATATTAAAACGCAGATATCATGTTAGTGAATGGCGCATGATATAAACATGAAAAGATGATGTGCCTGTAAACATGAATTCTGACATTTTGAAAAATTGTGGTTCTTTCCAACCAGTTATCACAAGATTTGGTTTGTCATAAACATCAGACAATGGTGTATATCACAGTTGTTATAACGATAAAATTAAAAGAACATTGGTCTACATTTTAAACATCAGTTACAGTTTGTTTGTTTGTTTGTTTTTTTGTTGCTGAGAGGGCAAAGGGAGAAAAGAGGTACTGCAGCAATGTACAGTATAAGAAAAATAGTTTGGTTTTAAAATGTTTAAATGAACTTTAATGTCTATTAAATTTAAAAAAAAAATGAATCACTTATATGGATTTTTCATTCCTTTCACGGAAAAGGAGGAGTAATGTAAACGAACTGACTGCAGTCAAGTCAGCATATACAGGTGAACTGGGAAAGGTTAGAGTATAGGAACTGCAGACAGCTGCAGTCTGGAAAAACTGGAGAAAGTAGGATATGATCAGGAAAGGATCCTCATGCTGGTAACTTTTGCCCCAAAACAACTAAAGTCTGTCAATTTTCATCTGCATTCTGAAAACATGAGATCATCTGAACATGCTCCAGCAACTGTACTGCTGATGGCAGACTCTGAAAGGTTGAGCAATCATGTAACAAGCAGACACTCCCGCTACCCTACTGTACAGAAGTAACAGGATGTAGCTGCTATAGTCTGAGAATCCAGACATCTGGGACAAAGATCATATTCAGAGTAGACACCATGTCTCATACATTTCATGTGACAGACAAAGCTCTAATTTGGCACAAATCGCTTTGGGCAAACAGATACAAAATGGCACATTTTTCCAGTTAGTGAACAGGGTCAGTGTGTGTGTTCAACTGCTTTAGCAAAGCACAAAAATCCTTAGTTCGAAGGATTAGTGTAGTCATACTAAAATCACTCTTGTGGTGGGAAGTGTATTAGCATTTGTCTCAAACCATGTTTCAAACAAACAAACAAACAAACAAAAAAAACAGATAAATGGTGGCACCAGGGTCATTATGGGGCAATAGTTGCCCCTTTCCTTTTACTTTAATAATGACAGCATTTCTTGCCCAAGTATCTTGAATTTGGGGTTCATTGTGGTGGCATTTTTGCACTAAGCCTCTGTTAATTTCTGATCCTGGGTGGCAAATATGTGGTAGTATTATGTGATACCATATAGCTAGTATAATAGGGGCTTTCGCACCACGTAGTTCTAGGAACTAGCCAGCATGGTGATTCCGAGAGAACCAATTTCCCCCTCAGGCCATTTTCCTGGTTGCATTCGCACCGGCAGCAGGAAATCCAAAGCGGCTGACAGCGATGTCTTTATTTGCGGCATTTACAAACATCAACAACCGGTGAATGGATGACTCCACAATCAAAGCTGTGTTTGTTGTGGGTTTCATCATAATGGAGATGGAATATAAACGCACAATTTAAGTTAATTTAAGTTGTTACATATCAAGGCTGAGAAAAAAACAACGCTGCAGACAACAACTAAATGCTGTCACTGTTTTCCGTGGCTTTTTAAAAATGCCGGGTAGCTGTGTTTCATATGCGTTTGGCCAATAAGCACACACTGGTCTTATACAACTGTTTTAGACCCTACTCTGAAGTAGAATTTAGAATTTAGTTCCCTCAAACGGAGTTTCTAGAACTAAATACGTTCCTAGTTCCTGCAGTACAAACACGCAAAAAAGAGGGAACTTACGCCTGTAGTTCTAGGATCTATGAAAAGGCTCCTTCGGTGCAAAAGCCCCTATTGTGTCATGCCCAGTGAGACATCACATTTAAGAGTCAGTGGGTTTTAATTGCAGGAAAAAAAAAAAAAAAAAACTATAAACATTTGTTTCTTTGATAATTATGTTGCATGATTGTTAGCAGTGAATTTGTTTGTCTGAAACAACTTAAAGGCTCTGTTTCTGCCTTTGTAAAGTGTTAAGATAAGGTTTGAATGAATGAATGAGGCATTTATATAGCGCTTTCTTGTGTATTGCCATACACCCAAAGCGCTTTACAATCATGTAGGGGGGTCTCTCCTCAACCACCACCAGTGTGCAGCATCCACCTGGATGATGCGACGGCAGCCACAGGACAACGGCACCAGTGCGCTCACCGCACACCAGCCACAGGTGGAGAGGAGAGAGAGTCATAGAGCCAATCAAGTGGATGGGGATTTTAGGGAGGCCATGACTGACAAGGGCCAGTAGAGGGAATTTGGCCAGGACACCGGGATTACACCCCTACTCTTTACGATGAGTGTCATGGGATTTTTAATGACCACAGAGAGTCAGGACCTCGGTTTAACATCTCATCCGAAAGACAGTGCTCTTTTTGACAGTATAGTGTCCCCGTCACTACACTGGGGCATTAGGACCCACACAGACCACAGGGTGAGCACCCCCTGCTGGCCTCACTAACACCTCTACCAACAGCAACAGCAACCTAGTTTTCCCAGGAGGTCTCCCATCCAGGTACTGACCAGGCTCAACCCTGCTTAGATTCCGTGGGCAACCAGTCTTGGGCTGCAGGGTGATATGGCTGTGGCAGTTTGGTTGATACCATATGGTCAAGTCAGACACATTACATTCTTGGCTCAAAATTAGGCAGAGGTGATACCATCCTGATCATGTGCACACATACCATACCATGCATTCTGGCTGAAACAAATACTTTTTACAAGCAACATATAGGTGTTCTGATAATTACATGGTTGAAGAAAATGACAATTACCAAGTTAAAGAATATTCTACAAATATGTTGAACCCTTTATCTTTTTTACACTCTGTGTTGAACATTAATTAAATGCAAAATAACTTCTACAAAGGTTATTAAGCACTGCATTAAAGCCATCGTTTCATCTTCACAGTTCACAACCAGTGCAGAACATTTCAGCCTCCTGTTTTTCATTTTATAAAACTTCTTCAACCACTCCTCATAATCCATTGCCTCCTGGCTCACATTGCTTTGATGCCAATATACCCATTTATTATAAAAATAGTCTTTCTAGAAAACAAAACAAAACAATATACAGGTGCATCTCAATAAATTAGAATGTCATGGAAAAGTTAATTTATTTCAGTAATTCAACTAAAATTGTGAAACTCATGTATTAAATAAATTCAATGCACACAGACTGAAGTAGTTTAAATCTTTGGTTCTTTTAATTGTGATGATTTGGCTCACATTTAACAAAAACCCACCAATTCACTATCTCAACAAATTAGAATATGGTGACATGCCAATCAGCTAATCAACTCAAAACACCTGGAAAGATTCCCTGAGCCTTCAAAATGGTCTCTCAGTTTGGTTCACTAGGCTACACAATCATGGGGAAGACTGCTGATTTCACAGTTGTCTAGAAGACAATCATTGACACCCTTCACAAGGAGGGTAAGCCACAAACATTCATTGCCAAAGAAGCTGGCTGTTCACAGAGTCCTGTATCCAGGCATGTTACACAAGTTCAGTATGTACCGTATACATTTTAAAATCTTGCTGATTACCTATAAAGCCTTGAATGGTTTTTAAAGCTCATCAGTACTTGAGCCTGCTCTTATTGCATTATAGTCCTCATGTCTGCTGCAATCTCAAAACTGGCCATTTGATAATACCTAGAATATCAAAATCAACTGCAGGCAGCAGACCATTTTCCTATTTAGCGTCCAAACTCTGGAACACTCTTCCAAGCATTGTTCGGGAGGCAGACACACTGTCAGTTTAAATATAGATTAAAGACCCAGCTCTTCAACCTAGCATATAGATAATACACTATCACATTTCTATAATTCAGATCCATTAAAGGATTGTTAGGCTGCATTAATTAGGTCAGCTGGAACCGGGAACACTTCCCTTAACATTGTAAGAAGAAAGGCATCTATGCTAATTTTAGTTTCATTCTTATTCTGAGGTCACCGCAGTCTTCCGAATCCAGTCTGTATCCAGATTAGATGGTCACCGTAGTCACCCCCATTCAGTCCGTATCCAGACCAGATGGTGGATCAGCACCTAGAGACAAACATAACAGCCCTAAATGTCAGCGGAGGCCATGACAGTTAGATGAGCCCTAGAGTCCAATCCTCTGCGAAAACCTTGTCAACTAGACAGCAGTCAGCACAGGTCCTCAGCAAAGACCACGAGAGTCCAACAACATGTGATGTATTCAATTTTAAAGAAGAAGGAACTGGATGAGTGATCTGAGTGATGTCAGTCCACAGTCTGACTTGTGTTGCACCCTGGAATTAAACCATAGCCTACCATGGCCTCCAAACTGAGCCTGGTTTCTTGCAAGTTTATATTTTCTCCATTTCTGTCACCGATGGAGTTTGGGTTCCTTGCCACTTTTGCCTTTTGGCTTTCTTAGTTGGAAACACTTAATATTTAGCAATGTAATGGATTTGACTGCACAGAGAAACTGAGCTGAGAGCTGGACGATGACATCATTGAATCAACGATGAACTAACTTTAACTTAAAAAAAAAAAAGTTTACTATCATCCTCTATTTAGAGCTGCATTACCGCAGAATTTAATTTTGTTTGCATTATTGAAACTTTTTTTTTTCCCCCCTTTTTAACACTGTTAAGCTTCTTTGAAACAATCTGTATTGTATAAAGAGGTATATAAATAAAGGTGACATGCAGGTTTGAAAGAGAGTAAATGAAAAAAAATCATCTTTGAGTGAAGTATCCTTTTAAAATTATTTAAGCTTACAAATCCTACTAAACCATTTAATGTCAGCTTTTAGACGGTGACTTACTGTATAAGCCTTTACTCACAAAGGACTATCCATTGTGTAAAAGTTTATGGGAAAAAAAATGTGCATTTTCAAAAACCAGTTAATCAGCTGAATAGTTTGTTTTTCTGGATAAAGGGCCTGAACCTCAGGGATAAGCAGCGTTAGTCTGGGCACACAAATGTTACATTTACATTTATGCATTTAGCAGACGCTTTTATCCAAAGCAACTTACAGTGCATTCAGGCTACACATTTTGTATCAGTATGTGTGTTCCTTGGGAGCTTTTGCACGATATCACACGAAACCCACGAGCTTTTGCGCTGCTAATGCAATGCTCTACCACTGAGCCACAGGAACACATGCTAGATGTAAATGTTACATGCTAGAGACCAGCATGCTGTTTTTATCTGCAAGCATGATCTATGCTGAGGGTTTGTTTTTGTTTGTTTTTTTTGTTTTGTTTTTTTAAGCAATGTTAATATTTTTCCACTTGATTTAATAAGAAAAGATGTGCCAATGACATGGTTAGAAACCCATAAATCTACACACAGCAACCAAAGTTTCAGAATCAAAACAAATGCAGTGTCACAGTGACTGAAAGAAGGCAGCCTGCACACTGTTAAAATGTTGTCATGTATTCTGTATCAAAGCAGTGAATCAGACACCTTGTGAACTCAGCAATGTTTTTCTTGTTGATGATAATTGTCATGTTGATAAGCATTTGTCATGTTTCATGTTGTCATGTTGACTGCGTTTCGACTAAGGTACAGTATGTTGAAAATGTAGGCTGAATAATTTTTTTATTTTTATTTTTTCTATTCAAAATACTTTGTCTTAACCTGCTGGGGGTCTAAACAGTCGCACAAGGGTTTTGTGCAGACAAACATTTTCTTTGTGATTATTTCCAGAACAGTGCTGCACATTCCAGACTCTAATAATACTTACACACACCCTGGAAGACGCCAGAAATGTTTGGAATTTCAGAATGGAAAACATGAATAACATTTAGGGGAAGTCACAGGGTGACTAGACTAAAATGTGTACGTGTATAATAAGGCCATTTACACATTTCTGTGTTATTCATGTTTGTAGACTTCAGCGCCGCTTTTAACACCATCATCCCAGACACCCTTCAGAATAAACTAACTCAGCTCTCTGTGCCCACCTCTGTCTGTCAGTGAATCACCAGCTTCCTGACAGACAGGCAGTAGTTAGTGAGGCTGGGAAAATTCTCATCCAGCACCCACACCATCAGCACTGGTGCCCCTCAGGGCTGCGTTCTCTCCCCATTGCTCTTCTCCCTCTACACCAACAACTGCACATCTAAAGACCCCTCTGTCAAGCTCCTGAAGTTTGCAGACGACACCACACTGATCGGCCTCATCCAGGACAGTGACGAGTCTGCTTACAGACAGGAGGTTAAGGAGCTGGCTGTCTGGTGCAGTCTTAACAACCTGGAGCTTATCACGTTCAAAACTGTGGAGATGATCGTGGACTTCAGGAGAAACCCCCCTGCTCTCCCCCCACTTACCATCATGAACAACACTGTGACTGCAGAGTCATTCAGATTCCTGTGCACCACAATTTCTCAGGACCTGAAGTGGGACATTCACATTGACTCTATTGTGAAAAAGGCCCAGCAGAGGCTGTACTTTCTTCGTCGGCTGAGGAAGTTCAACCTGCCACAGGAGCTGCTGAAACAGTTCTACTTCGCCATCACTGAATCCGTCCTTTGCACTTCAATAACTGTCTGGTTCAGCTCAGCTACCAAATCTGACCTCAGAAGACTACAGAGGGTAGTCCAGACTGCTGAGCGAATCATTGGTACAACCCTCCCCACTCTCCAAGAACTGTACTCATCCAGAGTGAGCAAAAGGGCTGGCAAAATCACTCTGGACCCCTCACATCCAGCACACTCCCTCTTTGAACTGTCACCATCTGGTTGACGCTACAGAGCTCTGAGCACCAGAACGACCAGACACAGGAACAGTTTCTTCCCTCAGGCAATCCATCTCATGAACCCTTGACATTAAACGTGGAACACACAACACTATTATACATTATTTATTCACCACACATACTTATTTTTTCATTTCAAAGTTGCACATATAACTGTACATACATAATTGTCTATATTATATATTGTGTTTTTGCTATTTTGTACATTGCCTATTTGTATATTATGCTTTTATTATCTGTGTCCTGTCCTGTTGCTGTCTTTCTGTTGCACTGTGGAGCTTCTGTCACTATAACAAATTCCTCATATGTGTAAACATACCTGGCCAATAAAGCTCATTCTGATTCGGATTCTTCTGATCTTGCAGCCTCCTGCTATATGTGTAGAGGAGTTTTTCTGTTCACATGATAAACATTGTGGAACTTGGTGTAGAAGTGCAAGCAACTGCCAACAAACAGTTACAACAGTAGCATACCCTCTTAAGACCCTGCAGCCTCATATGAGGACATTATATTTTAGTGAATTTCTCTGAGACTATACATGCCACAGTTTTAAGTCTGGATGTCCTGTACAGAGCACATTCAGGGATTTTCAGAGATACCAAATGATTGGATGTTTCACCATGACCACTCCCTCTCCTTGGTCTTCAAACATGTCTGAAATTAATTTAATTTAGTGACACTCTTATGGAAATATAATATTTTGTAATTATCATTTAAATCTGTCTAATTTTTAAATTGTGTGTTATAAATCAACATCTCAGGAAAATGTTATGGGGTTTCAAATCAAAATATGACTTTCTGTTATGAAACAGGACGTTGATTTCATACATGTCCTCATATGAGGACACTGGGACTAAAAGCATGTTTATTACACATTTTGGGAGACATAAATGAATAGGGAAAGAAATTATATTTCAGTATTCTATGAAATATTATATATTACTATGAAAATCTTGTCAGTTATTACTCCCATTATTACACTTCTTTTCATTACATGTTGACCCAAAAACACATTAATATGCAAATTAGATTTAGTTTATAGATACATTGTATATAAAGAGAAAACCCATTTATGGCCATTTTACACACATTTTGCAGAAAGAAAAATGGTATATCGAATCATTCTGTTATAATATAGTTGAGAATCATCTTTATACAAAGTTTGATAAAAAAAAAAAAAAATCTTAAATTAAAAATGTACTGATGATTTAAAAAATCAATTGTTTTTGCCTATGCATGTTCATTCATGTCTTTTTGCTTTTTTAAAGAAATTGACTCCCGATGTCCTCTTCCGAGGACATAGCATAACTTATGAATGAAATATCATTTTTATATTTTGTTTGTTTGTGTTTGTTTGTTTGTTTGTTTGTTTGTTTGTTTGTTTTTTACATTATTTTTAATGCTCTAAACAATGTAAAGACATGAAAAAAAAAAAAAAATTCCTAAAACCTTTTTCTCGGGTCTTAAGAGGATACTCTAAATCAGATTGATAAGCTTTTTCCACACCTTGGGCAATTGTATCTCATAATGTGGCCATTTGGAACATACATGGCAAAGGATTATATTTTTATGGAACGACCCTTTGTGTGTTTCCCCTTCCACATTTCCATTCAAGGACACAGAAACACAGTTTGAACGTTTGGGTAAAAAGTGAAAGTGAGAAGCACTGATAGGTGTAATATTTTCAACTCTTGCAGCAACCAGACAGCAAGCTCAAATCGTGGCATTGACAGCGGGGCATCCTTCAGCTGCCACTGACTTTTCACGGCATCTGCTGCTGTTTGTACAAGGTTTCAAGGATATAATTATATATTTCATGTTAATATAACATATTTATATTGTCAGAATTTCACATTGAATTGCCAAATTAATGTAGAAACAACATGGCATATTTTAAATGTATTTAATGGCATCTTTTAACTACCTATTTTTATTGAAGGCCAGTACCAATGATAGCAATACTGCCACTGATGTCTCTATTAAATTAACTTTTCCTAAATTTTAGCTGTTAATTAAAGCCATTCAATGTTACAGTATAATTGAAAGCCTTTTTTAACTTACCATCTCTGTATTAAAAATAAATGTATTTAGTTACCACTTGTAGTACAGTTGAACACATCTTTCATATACTTTAAAATATATTCATCATACATAGAAAATAGACTTATTAAATATATACAAAATGTATTTATAATGTATTGCCCGCATATTTTTACACATTAAATAATTCATTTCAAATGTATTGTAACTATGTTAATATTCCCTTTATATGATATACTTAACTACATGTTAATGGTGTCTTTAAAAAGTACAATCAAGTACACTATTAGTATGTCATTAGTAGAACTTTTTTTCTCATTACAAAATATAGCAGATTAAGTATTTTATGCTAAAAGTATACTTATTGTTAAATTGTAAATAATGCATTTAACTTGCATAAAAAGGCTATGAGTGTATTGTGTGTAGTTCTGGTGTGGATTAGCAATCAAGTATTTCACTTGTATATGTGGCATCTTACTGTCTGAAAGTCACTCTTTTCATAGCTTTTGTATGGTGGCCGAGAAGTGCAAAACAACTCACAATTCTGAAAACAAAATAAATTACAAACGCAAATGCAAATCTAAAAAACAATATAACAATTCAGAAAACACAACAACAATTCCGAAAACATTATAACAAGTCAAAAATCACAATGACAAATTCGAAAACAAAATAACAAGTGAGAAAACACAACAAATCCAAAATAAAATAACAAGTCAGAAAACACAACGATAAATCAGACAAACCGGAATAGGTAGGAATAGTTTGAGACAGCGCCATTGGTATGAGAAAAGATTACTCACCGCTGACTGAATGAGACATCTGTCAATCAAGGTACAGGAAGAACAGTAGACTAGCGTAGAAAGTTCGGAGATGTTTAGTTCAGTTTAAATGTATTGTATGAATTGCCCTTACTATGAAATAAAAAATATGCATGTACATTTACAACACTGTACTCTGTATTATATTACCTTTGAATCAGAATAAAAAAAAATTCTAGTTAACGCTATAATGCGAGGGTGTTTCTAATACAGCGTATATGGGAGTGACGGTAAATTTGACATAGTTATGCTGCATTCGCGCCATATCGTAATTCCGAGATGACAACACGATGTTCAACTCAGTGATGTTCACGTCCTCGGACTAGGGATTATCCATTTCTATAGCGACAGTCAACAAAATGAACCCGCGACCACGTGAAAGAATGTTTCTGGCAGCTGTAAAACACATAACATTTGTATGCTACTGTTAAATATTGCAGAACACAGAAAGCGTGTGAGGTAAAAATAATTACTAACGGTTTGTTTGTTTGTAATTAATGACGGCGATAAATGTGTTATTGCTAACCTAAACAAACAAAAACAAAATAATAACAGTATGAACACTTACATAATGTTTATATATATATATATATATATATATATATATATATATATATATATATATATATATATATATATATATATATATATATATATATATTTATTATAGTACATTATAGTATCTATATGTATATATATGTATCTATTTTCCCCTTTTTTTAGAGCAGTAGTAAAAGCTTTCTTTGAAAGCGCCACCTTTTTTCTCTGTTTCCGCGTGAGGTGCAGCAGTCACGTGGTACAAGTTGTAGCTCTCTGAAAACTCCCAGTTCACAATTTGTAATTATGAGTTCCACGAGGACGTGAACGCTTTTTACAAGTTGGTATCGCGTAATTACGGTTATTACGATATGGCGAGAACGCACCTTTAGTCTTCTGACTGCCGTTATCGGTATCTCTCTAATTTTTTTTTCTTCCTTCTTTTTATAAGTCGTGAAAACACTATTGTGGGTTTTTCTTTTGCTATTTGAGCAAATGGGAATGCAAAAAAAAAAAAAAAAACAGGCAGAGGTGTGTTAAATTAGGATTTTTTTATGTGAGGTGGACAGAATTTAAAGTGGAGAATATAAATACAAAATATTAAGAGTTGAACAGTCTTTTTATTAGGAAAATTAAACGAATTGACTTATATCCAACAGCATTAAGAGAGTTCAAAAGTAGAAAACGGACTTATTGAAAATGCAAATTGATTCTGCATTGACAGCTGTACACAAAAACTGTGTGGCTCTCATAAACGCTACTTTATCAGGCAGTATTCAGGAATTATACACTGAACAAAATTATAAATGCAACTTTTTTGTTTTTGCCCCCATTTTTCATGAGCTGAACTCAAAGATCTAAGAGTTTTTCTATGTACACAAAAGGCCTATTTCTCTCAAATATTGTTCACAAATCTGTCTAAATCTGTGTTAGTGAGCACTTCTCCTTTGCCGAGATAATCCATCCACCTCACAGGTGTGGCATATCAAGATGCTGATTAGACAGCATGATTATTGTACAGGTGTGCCTTAGGCTGGTCACAATAAAAGGCCACTCTAAAATGTGCAGTTTTATCACACAGCACAATGCCACAGATGTCGCAAGTTTTGAGGGAGTGTGCAATTGGCATCCTGACTACAGGAATGTCCACCAGAGCTGTTGCCCGTGAATTGAATGTTCATTTCTCTACCATAAGCCGTCTCCAAAGGCATTTCAGAGAATTTGGCAGTATATCCAACCGGCCTCACAACTGCAGACCACGTGTAACCACACCAGCCCAGGACCTCCACATCCAGCATCTTCACCTCCAAGATCATCTGTGACCAGCCACCCGGACAGCTGCTACAACTATCGGTTTGCATAACCAAAGAATTTCTACACAAACTGTCAGAAACCGTCTCAGGGAAGCTCATCTGCATGCTCGTCGTCCTCATCAGGGTCTCGACCTGACTGCAGTTCGTCATCGTAACCGACTTGAGTGGGCAAATGCTCACATTCAATGGCGTCTGGCACTTTGGAGAGGTGTTCTCTTCACGGATGAATCCCAGTTTTCACTGTACAGGGCAGATGGCAGACAGCGTGTATGGCATCGTGTGGGTGAGCGGTTTGCTGATGTCAACGTTGTGGATCGAGTGGCCCATGGTGGTGGTGGGGTTATGGTATGGGCAGGCATATGTTATGGACAACGAACACAGGTGCATTTTATTGATGGCATTTTGAATGCACAGAGATTCCGTGACGAGATCCTGAGGCCCATTGTTGTGCCATTCATCCACGACCATCACCTTATGTTGCAGCATGATAATGCACAGCCCCATGTTGCAAGCATCTGTACACAATTCCTGGAAGCTGAAAACATCCCAGTTCTTGCATGGCCAGCATACTCACCGGACATGTCACCCATTGAGCATGTTTGGGATGCTCTGGATCGGCGTATACAACAGAGTGTTCCAGTTCCTGCCAATATCCAGCAACTTCACACAGCCATTGAAGAGGAGTGGACCAACATTCCACAGGCCACAATCAACAACCTGATCAACTCTATGCGAAGGAGATGTGTTGCACTGTGTGAGGCAAATGGTGGTCACACCAGATACTGACTGGTTTTCGGACCCCCCGGACCCCCCAATTCAGTAAAACTGCACATTTTAGAGTGGCTTTTATTGTGGCCAGCCTAAGGCACATCTGTGCAATAATCATGCTGTCTAATCAGCATCTTGATATGCCACACCTGTGAGGTGGATGGATTATCTCGGCAAAGGAGAAGTGCTCACTAACACAGATTTAGACAGATTTGTGAACAATATTTAAGAGAAACAGGCCTTTTGTGAACATAGAAAAAGTCTTAGATCTTTTGAGTTCAGCTCATGAAAAATGGGGGCAAAAACAAAAGTGTTGCGTTTATAATTTTGTTCAGTGTAATTCAGATGAAATGAAAATGACATCGAAAGTTTGAGAAACACTCCCTTTTAAACATCTCTGAACTTTCTACCGCTAGTCTACTCTTCTTCCTATACCTTGATTGACAGATGTCTCGTCCAGTCAGCGGTGAGTAATCTATTCTCAAACCAATGGCGCTGTCTCAAACTATACCTACCTCTTCCGGTTTGTTTGATTTGTTGTTGTGTTTTCTGACTTGTTATAATGTTGTCGGAATTGTTGTTGTGTTTTTTAATTGTTATATTGTTTGTTTTTTTTTTTAGATTTGCATTTGCGTTTGTAATTTATTTTGTTTTCAGAATTGTGATTTGTTTTGCACTTCTCAGCCACTGCACTTTTGCCTATTCTGAAACACTTGTTTGGTATATGTATCTCCTGCTCTTTTCAGCAAAAAAATAAATAAAAATAAATAAATAATAATAATAATCACTCAGCGCAAAATGAAAGCTTAAAGTGAAGGCCTTATTATTTCTGGGACCTTGTCAAAAGTCCATTGTTTTTGAATTTCTGTTATTTTTGCCATATTTTTACATTTAAAACAATGATTTGGTATTCCTCTTGTACCATTGTCCTCTTTTGAGCAAAGGAATAAGCCTCCTGATAATTATTTCAAGTGCTGAATGATTTAATGGGCTACATAACACCACATAACAAGTGTCAAGAAATTATTCCTATTTAAATGCTTCGGTTTCACTTACTTGTTGATCATAAATTGCCTTTAACTTCCCAGATGAAAAAGTACCCTTGAATGTATTAAAAATGTACTTGAAATTCAGATGTATATTTATAGTACAATTGTACTCCTAACATGCTTAATTGAAGATTTATTGAATTGCATTTTAATATATTTATTAAAAGTATACTAGAAATACTTTGATACTAAATGATATAGTAATAGTGTACTTGATTGTACTATTTAAAGACACCATAAACATGTATATCATAAAGGAAATGTTAACATAATTACAATACATTTACAATTGATTATTTAATCTATAACAATATGTGGGAAATACATTACAATTACCCAGGTGAAAGTACACTTCCATAATGTACTTAAAGTGCTATATTTTCACTCACTAAATTTGTACTTATTGCACTAAAAATATTTTTTTAGTACTTCTTAAGATAAACTTAAGATCATCTAAGTGTACTGAACTGTGTTATTTCGAGACACCATGAATATGAACTAAAATGCACTTTTAACATACTATCTCTGTATTTAAAAAAAATTATTTAGTTACCACTTGTAGTACACTTGAGTGTATTAGTGTATGAAAGATGGGTTCAAGTCAGGGGCGTTTCCTCCGAGGAGGCAAGGGAGGCAGTGTCTCCTCTCCTCAAAATTGGATGAGAAAATAATCGATATTACAAAAATAAAACAGCGCAAATATGACTAAATATGACATTAAAAGTCTAAAAGTCACTCGTTTTTATAAAGTAACACTGTCCAACAGCGACACCCGCAGGTAAAGTTACAGCGGAGGCTTGCCTCCCTTTGGTCCATTGGCTTTCTACAGAGACCCTAAAGCGTGCCATGACTTTTCTGGAGGCTCATTGAGATGAATGGGGGAAAGTCACGTGAGAGGAGGCAATGCCTCCATCGCGCTATAATTGGATATGATCAGTCATGATCGGATGTGATTGGTAGGGGTGTGCGATACTGCAAATTTTGGTATCGATCCGATACCAAGTAAATACAGGGCCAGTATCGTCGATACTGATACGGATACTTTTTCCTTTTTAATAACATACATTTAAATGACTAATTACACTTTGAAAACTAGATAAAAAAGTTTGTAGAGACAAACTTTAAGTTGGCTTGAGAAAGCCGGACCAGAAAGTTTAAAAAAGTTTGAAAAGTTTAAAAAAGTTTAAGAAGTTTAAAAAGTTTAAGTTTGAAAAGTTTGGGAAGTTTTAAGTTTGACGGTTTTCAGTCTGAATTAGTTTGAAGTTTAGCGTAGTTTTAAAAGTTTAAAGTTTGATAGATAGATAGATAGATAGATAGATAGACAGACAGATAGATAGATAGATAGACAGACAGATAGATAGATAGATAGATAGATAGATAGATAGATAGATAGATAGATAGATAGATAGATAGATAGATAGATAGACAGATAGATTCTAAGGACCTCAGAGTGTTTGCTAGGGTACTTAGAGTGGTTGCTATGATGGTTGCTAGGCTAGCTCTGGTGGTTGCTAAGGCGGTTGCTAAGGTGTTGCTATGCGGTTGCTATGTTACTCAGGGTGGTTGCTAAGGTGTTGCTATGTGGTTGCTAGGGTATTGCTTAGCGGTTGCTAGGGTGTTGCTATGGTACCCAGGGTGGTTGCTAAGGTGTTGCTATGCGGTTGCTAGGGTACCCGGAGTGGTTGCTAAGGTGTTTCTATGTGGTTGCTAGGGTACTCAGGGTGGTTACTAAGTTGTTGCTAGGGTACCCGGGGTGGTTGCTAGGGTGTTGCTATGCGGTTGCTAGGGTACCCAGGGTGGTTGCTAAGGTTTTTCTATGCGGTTGCTAGGGTACTCTGGGTGGTTGCTAAGGTGTTGCTATGCGGTTACTAGGGTGCCCAGGGTGATTGCTAAGGTGTTGCTATGCGGTTGCTAGGGTACTTGGGCTGGTTGCTAGGGTGTTGCTATGTGGTTGCTAAGGTATCTGGGGTGGTTGCTAGGGTGTTGCTATGTGGTTGCTAGGGTACACTGGGTGGTTGTTAAGGTGTTGCTAAGCGGTTGCTACTGTACCCGGGGCGGTTGTTAAGGTGTTGCTAAGCGGTTGGTACGGTACCCCGTGTGGTTGCTAGGTTGTTACTAGCATGTTGTTAACATGATTAGCAAGTTGCTAGTATGTTGCTAGCATGTTTCTAACAATTTGCTAGCATGACTAGCAAGTGACTAGCATGTTGTTAGCATGACTAGCATGTTTTTAGCATGACTAGCAAGTGACTAGCATGTTTGCTAGCATGACTAGCAAGTGACTAGCATGTTACTAGCATGATCAGCAAGTGACTAGCACGTTGTTAGCATGACTAGCAAGTGACTAGCATGTTTGCTAGCATGATTAGCAGGTTACTAGCATGTTTTAGGATGACTAGCATGTTGTTAGCATGACTAGCAAGTTACTCGCATGTTACTAGCATTTTTCTAGCATGATTAGCATGTTACTATCATGATTAGCAAGTTACTAGCAGATAGATAGATAGATGTAAATAGTCAGATTGTAGATAGATAGATAGATAGATAGATAGATAGATAGATAGATAGATAGATAGATAGATAGATAGAAATAGTCAGATTGTAGATAGATAGATAGATAGATAGATAGATAGATAGATAGATAGATAGAAATAATCAGATAGATAGATAGATAGGTAGATAGATAGATAAATAGAAAAAAATAGTCAGATTCTAGATAGATAGATAGATAGATAGATAGATAGATAGATAGATAGAGTCAGATGATATAGATAGATAGATAGAGTCAGATGATAGATAGATAGATAGATAGATATAGTCAGATTGTACATAGATAGATAGATAGATAGAGTCAATGATAGATAGATAGATAGATATATAGATTAGAAATATTAGATAGATGAGTTTGAATGAGTTTGAATGGGTTAGAAATAGTACATAGAAGGGCAGTCTGATTGAGTCTAATGGGCTTCAGTGTGTTTAGATTTGAATTTTTGACAGTTGGAGTTTGAATAGTCTTGGCCCATCTGAACATTCCGTCAATGTAAGTCTATGGGATTTTTATGATTTTTAATCTTCATTTTTATGAAAACCGTAAGTCCGATCAGTTAGAAAAGATATAGCAACTAACTTCAGATCAGTCTGAAGATCTGGGCTGAGTTTGGAGTCTGTAGAGTTAAAGCTCTAGGAGGAGTTAGAGTTGATAATTTAGTCTCAGAAGAATAATAATAATAATAATAATAATAATAATAATAAGAAGTTTAAATAGCATTTCAGTAAGTTGGCTTTCTCAAGCCAACTTAATAATAAGAAGTTTAAATAGCATTTCAGTAAGTTGGCTTTCTCAAGCCAACTTAATAATAATAACTAGATAAAAAAGTTTGTCGAGACAAACTTTAAGTTGGCTTGAGAAAGCCGGAACAGAAAGTTTTAAAAAGCTTGAAAAGTTTAAAAAAGTTTGAAAAGTTTAAAAAAGTTTAAGAAGTTTAAAAAGTTTAAGTTCGAAAAGTTTGGGAAGTTTTAAGTTTGACGGTTTTCAGTCTGAATTAGTTTGAAGTTCAGCATAGTTTTAAAAGTTTAAAGTTTGATAGATAGATAGATAGATAGATAGATAGATAGATAGATAGATAGATAGATAGGCTCAGATTATAGCTAGACAGACAGACAGACAGATAGATAGATAGATAGATAGATAGATAGATAGATTCTAAGGACCTCAGAGTGGTTGCTAGGGTACTTAGAGTAGTTGCTAGGCTAGCTCTGGTGGTTGCTAAGGCGGTTGCTAAGGTGTTGCTATGCGGTTGCTATGTTACTCAGGGTGGTTGCTAAGGTGTTGCTATGTGGTTGCTAGGGTGTCCAGGGTGGTTGCTAGGGTATTGCTTAGCGGTTGCTAGGGTGTTGCTATGGTACTCAGGGTGGTTGCTAAGGTGTTTCTATGCGGTTGCTAGGGTACTCAGGGTGGTTACTAGGTTGTTGGTAGGGTACCCGGGGTGGTTGCTAGGGTGTTCCTATGCGGTTGCTAATGTACCCAGGGTGGTTGCTAAGGTGTTGCTATGCGGTTGCTAGGGTACTCTGGGTGGTTGCTGAGGTGTTGCTATGCGGTTGCTAAGGTACCCAGGGTGGTTGCTAAGGTGTTGCTATGCGGTTGCTAGGGTACTCTGGGTGGTTGCTAAGGTGTTGCTATGCGGTTGCTAGGGTTCCCAGGTTGATTGCTATGGTGTTGCTATGCGGTTGCTAAGGTACTCTGGGTGGTTGCTAAGGTGTTGCTATGCGGTTGCTAAGATACCCGGAGTGGTTGCTAAGGTGTTGCTATGCGGTTGCTAGGGTACTTGGGCTGGTTGCTAGGGTGTTGCTAAGGTGTCTGGGGTGGTTGCTAGGGTGTTGCTATGTGGTTGCTAGGGTACACTGGGTGGTTGCTATTCGGCTGCTAGGGTACCCGAGTTGGTTGCTAAGGTGTTGCTATGCGGTTGCTACAGTACCCGGGGCGGTTGCTAGGGTGTTGCTATTCGGTTACTAGGGTACTTCGGGTGGTTGCTAAGGTGTTGCCCTGTGGCTGCTACTGTACCCTGTGTGGTTGCTAGGGTGTTAGTAGCATGTTTTTAACATGATTAGCATGTTACCAGCATGATTAGCATGTTACTAGCATGTTGCTAGCATATTTCTAGCATGATTAGCGAGTTACTAGCATGTTTCTAGGATGATTAGCTTGTTGATAGCATGTTTATAGGATGATTAGCATTTTGTTAACATGATTAGCAAGTTACTAGCATGTTGCTAGCACATTTCTGGCATGATTAGCATGTTACTAGCATGTTTTTAGCATGATTAGCAAGTTACTAGCATGTTTCTAGTATGATTAACATGTTTTTAGCATGTTTCTAGGATGACTAGCATGTTGTTAGCATGACTAGCAAGTTACTAGCATGTTAATAGCATTTTTCTAGCATGATTAGCATGTTACTATCATGATTAGCAAGATACTAGCATGTTGCTAGCAGATAGAGAGATAGATAGAAATAGATCGTAGATAGATAGATAGATAGATAGATAGATAGATAGACAGATAGATAGATAGATAGATAGATAGAAATAGATCGTAGATAGATAGATAGATAGATAGATAGATAGATAGATAGATAGATAGATAGATAGATAGATAGATAGAAATAGATCGTAGATAGATAGATAGATAGATAGATAGATAGATAGATAGATAGATAGATAGATAGATAGAGTCAGATAATAGATAGATAAATAGACAGATAGATGATAGATAGATAGATAGATAGATAGATAGATAGATAGATAGATAGATAGATAGATAGAGTCAGATTATAGATAGATAGATAGATAGATAGATAGAGTCAATGATAGATAGATAGATAGATAGATAGATAGATAGATAGATAGATAGATCGTAGATAGATAGATAGATAGATAGATAGAGTCAGATGATAGATAGATAGATAGATAGATAGATAGATAGATAGATAGATAGATAGATAGGCTCAGATTATAGACAGACAGACAGACAGACAGATAGATAGATAGATAGATAGATAGATAGATAGATAGATAGATAGATAGATAGATAGATAGATTAGAAATATTAGATAGATGAGTTTGAATGAGTTTGAATGGGTTAGAAATAATACACTGAAGGCCCAGTTAGACTAGTCTAATGGGCTTCAGTGTGTTTAAATTTGAATTTTTGACAGTTGGAGTTTGAATTGTCTTGGCCCATCTGAACATTCCGTCAATGTAAGTCTATGGGATTTTTATGATTTTTAATCTTCATTTTTATGAAAACCGTAAGTCCGATCAGTTAGAAAAGATATAGCAACTAACTTCAGATCAGTCTGAAGATCTGGGCTGAGTTTGGAGTCTGTAGAGTTAAAGCTCTAGGAGGAGTTAGAGTTGATAATTTTAGTCTCAGAAGAATAATAATAACTAGATAAAAAAGTTTGTCGAGACAAACTTTAAGTTGGCTTGAGAAAGCCGGACCAGAAAGTTTAAAAAAGTTTGAAAAGTTTAAAAAAGTTTAAGAAGTTTAAAAAGTTTAAGTTTGAAAAGTTTGGGAAGTTTTAAGTTTGATAGATAGATAGATAGATAGATAGATAGATAGATAGATAGATAGATAGATAGATAGATAGATAGATAGATAGATAGATAGATATGCTCAGATTATAGATAGATAGATAGATAGATAGATAGATAGATAGATAGATAGAGTCAGATAATAGATAGATAGATAGATAGATAGATAGATAGATAGATAGATAGATAGATAGACTCAGATGATAGAGATAGATAGATAGATAGATAGATAGATAGATAGATAGATAGATAGATAGAGAGTCAGATAATAGATAGATATATAGATATATAGATTTATAGATAGATAGATAGATAGATAGATAGATAGATAGATAGATAGATAGAGTCAGATAATAGATAGATAGATAGATAGATAGATAGATAGATAGATAGATAGATAGATAGATAGATAGATAGGCTCAGATTAAAGATAGATAGATATATAGATAGATAGATAGATAGATAGATAGATAGATAGATAGATAGATAGATAGATAGAGTCAGATAATAGATAGATATATAGATAGATAGATAGATAGATAGAGTCAGATAATAGATAGATAGATAGATAGATAGATAGGCTCAGATTATAGACAGATGGACAGACAGATAGACAGACAGAGAGATAGATAAATAGATAGATAGAGTCAGAAAATAGATAGATAGATAGATAGATAGATAGATAGATAGATAGAGTCAGATAATAGATAGATAGATAGATAGATAGATAGATAGATAGATTCTAAGGACCTCAGAGTGGTTGCTAGGGTACTTAGAGTGGTTGCTATGATGGTTGCTAGGCTAGCTCTGGTGGTTGCTAAGGCGGTTGCTAAGGTGTTGCTATGCGGTTGCTATGTTACTCAGGGTGGTTGCTAAGGTGTTGCTATGTGGTTGCTAGGGTGTCCAGGGTGGTTGCTAGGGTATTGCTTAGCGGTTGCTAGGGTGTTGCTATGGTACCCAGGGTGGTTGCTAAGGTGTTGCTATGCGGTTGCTAGGGTACCCGGAGTGGTTGCTAAGGTGTTTCTATGTGGTTGCTAGGGTACTCAGGGTGGTTACTAAGTTGTTGCTAGGGTACCCGGGGTGGTTGCTAGGGTGTTGCTATGCGTATGCTAGGGTACCCAGGGTGGTTGCTAAGTTGTTTCTATGCAGTTGCTAGGGTACTCAGGGTGGTTGCTAAGGTGTTGCTATGCGGTTGCTAGGGTACTCTGGGTGGTTGCTGAGGTGTTGCTATGCAGTTGCTAAGGTATCCAGGGTGATTGCTAAGGTGTTGCTATGCGGTTGCTAGGGTACTTGGGCTGGTTGCTAGGGTCTTGCTATGTGGTTGCTAAGGTATCTGGGGTGGTTGCTAGGGTGTTGCTATGTGGTTGCTAGGGTACACTGGGTGGTTGCTATGCGGTTGCTAGGGTACCCGGGTTGGTTGCTAAGGTGTTGCTATGCGGTTGCTACAGAACCCGCGGCGGTTGCTAGGGTGTTGCTATTCGGTTACTAGGATTCTTGGTGTGGTTGCTAAGGTGTTGCCCTGTGGTTGCTACGGTCCCCCGTGTGGTTGCTTGGGTGTTAGTAGCATGTTTTTAACATGATTAGCAAATTACTAGCATGTTACCAGCATGATTAGCATGTTACTAGCATGTTGCTAGCATATTTCTAGCATGATTAGCGAGTTACTAGCATGTTTCTAGGATGATTAGCATGTTGTTAGCATGTTTCTAGGATGATTAGCATGTAGATAACATGATTAGCAAGTTACTAGCATGTTGCTAGTACATTTCTGGCATGATTAGCATGTTACAAGCATGTTGTTAGCATGATTAGCAAGTTGCTAGTATGTTGCTAGCATGTTTCTAACAATTTGCTAGCATGACTAGCAAGTGACTAGCATCTTGTTAGCATGACTAGCAAGTGACTAGCATGTTTGCTAGCATGACTAGCAAGTGACTAGCATGTTACTAGCATGATTAGCAAGTGACTAGCATGTTGTTAGCATGATTAGCAAGTGACTAGGATGTTTGCTAGCATGATTAGCAAGGTACTAGCATGTTGTTAGCATGACTTGCAAGTTACTCGCATGTTACTAGCATTTTTCTAGCATGATTAGCATGTTACTATCATGATTAGCAAGTTACTAGCATGTTGCTAGCAGATAGATAGATAGATAGATAGATAGATAGATAGATAGATAGATAGATAGAAATAGTCAGATTGTAGATAGATAGATAGATAAATAGATAGAAATAATCAGATAGATAGATAGATAGATAGATAGATAGATAGAAATAATCAGATAGATAGATAGATAGATAGATAGATAGATAGATAGATAGATAGAAATAATCAGATAGATAGATAGGTAGATAGATAGATAAATAGAAAGAAATAGTCAGATTGTACATAGATAGATAGATAGATAGATAGATAGATAGATAGATAGATAGATAAGAAATATTAGATAGATGAGTTTGAATGAGTTTGAATGGGTTAGAAATAGTACATAGAAGGGCAGTCTGATTGAGTCTAATGGGCTTCAGTGTGTTTAGATTTGAATTTTTGACAGTTGGAGTTTGAATTGTCTTGGCCCATCTGAACATTCCGTCAATGTAAGTCTATGGGATTTTTATGATTTTTAATCTTCATTTTTATGAAAACCGTAAGTCCGATCAGTTAGAAAAGATATAGCAACTAACTTCAGATCAGTCTGAAGATCTGGGCTGAGTTTGGAGTATGTAGAGTTAAAGCTCTAGGAGGAGTTAGAGTTGATAATTTTAGTCTCAGAAGAATAATAATAATAATAAGAAGAAGTTTAAATAGGATTTCAGTAAGTTGGCTTTCTCAAGCCAACTTAACTAGATAAAAAAGTTTGTCGAGACAAACTTTAAGTTGGCTTGAGAAAGCCGGACCAGAAAGTTTTAAAAAGTTTGAAAAGTTTAAAAAGTTTTAAAAGTTTAAAAAAGTTTAAGAAGTTTAAAAAGTTTAAGTTTGAAAAGTTTGGGAAGTTTCAAGTTTGATGGTTTTCAGTCCGAATTAGTTTGAAGTTTAACGTAGTTTTAAAAGTTTAAAGTTTGATAGATAGATAGATAGATAGATAGATAGTCAGATAATAGATAGATAGATAGATAGATAGATAGATAGATAGATAGATAGATAGATAGAGTAAGATAATAGATAGACAGATAGATAGATAGATAGATAGATAGATAGATCTGCTAAGATATATAAATGCTAAGATAGATAGATCTGAGGCCAACTAAGGACCTCAGAGTGGTTGCTAGGGTATTCTAGGTGGTTGCTAGGATGTTGCTATGTGGTAGCTAAGGTGCTCCTGACTGTTGCTAGGGTGTTGCTATGTGGTTGCTAGGGTACTTGGGGTGGTTGCTAGGGTATAGCTATGCGGTTGCTAAGGTGCTCTGGATTGTTGCTAGGGTGTTGCTATGCGGTTGCTAGGGTACTTGGGGTGGTTGCTAGGGTGTAGCTATGCGGTTACTAAGGTACCCAGGTCAGTTGCTAGGGTGTTGCTATGCGGTTGCTAGGGTACCTGGGGCTGTTGCTAGGGTAATGTTATGCGGTCGCTAGGGTATCTAGGACGGTTGCTAGGGTGTTGCTATGCGGTTGCTATGGTACTCAGGGTGGTTGCTAAGGTGTTACTATGCGGTTGCTATGGTACTCAGGGTGGTTGCTAAGGTGTTGCTATGCGGTTGCTAGGGTGTCCAGGGTGGTTGCTAGGGTTTTGCTATGTGGTTTCTAGAGTACTCTGGGAGGTTGCTAGGGTTTTGCTATACGGTTGCTAGGGTATCTGGTGCGGTTGCTAGGGTACGTAGGACGGTTGCTAGGGTGTTGCTATGCAGTTGCTATGGTACTCAGGGTGGTTGCTAAGGTGTTGCTATGCAGTTGCTAGGGTGTCCAAGGTGGTTGCTAGGTTGTTGCTCTGGGGTTGCTAGGGTTCTTGGAATGGTTGCTAGGGAGTTGCTAGTGTAATCTGAGTGCTTGCTAAGCTTTTGCTATGCGGTTGCTAGGGTACCTGGGGTGGTTGCTAAGGTGTTGCTATGCGGTTGCTACTGTACCCGGGGCGGTTGTTAAGGTGTTGCTAAGTGGTTGGTACGGTACCCCGTGTGGTTGCTAGGTTGTTACTAGCATGTTGTTAACATGATTAGCAAGTTGCTAGTATGTTGCTAGCATGTTTCTAACAATTTGCTAGCATGACTAGCAAGTGACTAGCATGTTTTTAGCATGACTAGCATGTTTTTAGCATGACTAGCAAGTGACTAGCATGTTTGCTAGCATGACTAGCAAGTGACTAGCATGTTACTAGCATGATTAGCAAGTGACTAGCATGTTGTTAGCATGACTAGCAAGTGACTAGCATGTTTGCTAGCATGATTAGCAGGTTACTAGCATGTTTTAGAATGACTAGCATGTTGTTAGCATGACTAGCAAGTTACTCGCATGTTACTAGCATTTTTCTAGCATGATTAGCATGTTACTATCATGATTAGCAAGTTACTAGCATGTTGCTAGCAGATAGATAGATAGATGTATATAGTCAGATTGTAGATAGATAGATAGATAGATAGAAATAGTCAGATTGTAGATAGATAGATAGATAGATAGATAGATAGATAGAAATAATCAGATAGATAGATAGATAGAAATAATCAGATAGATAGATAGATAGATAGATAGATAGATAGATAGATAAATAGAAAGAAATAGTCAGATTGTACATAGATAGATAGATAGATAGAGTCAGATGATATAGATAGATAGATAGAGTCAGATGATAGATAGATAGATAGATAGATAGATAGATAGATAGATAGATAGATAGATATAGTCAGATTGTAGATAAATAGATAGATAGATAGATAGATAGATAGATAGATAGATAGATATAGTCAGATTGTAGATAGATAGATAGATAGATAGATAAGAAATGTTAGATAGATGAGTTTGAATGAGTTTGAATGGGTTAGAAATAGTACATAGAAGGGCAGTCTGATTGAGTCTCATGGGCTTCAGTGTGTTTAGATTTGAATTTTTGACAGTTGGAGTTTGAATTGTCTTGGCCCATCTGAACATTCCGTCAATGTAAGTCTATGGGATTTTTATGATTTTTAATCTTCATTTTTATGAAAACCGTAAGTCGGATCAGTTAGAAAAGATATAGCAACTAACTTCAGATCAGTCTGAAGATCTGGGCTGAGTTTGGAGTCTGTAGAGTTAAAGCTCTAGGAGGAGTTAGAGTTGATAATTTAGTCTCAGAAGAATAATAATAATAATAATAATAAGAAGTTTAAATAGCATTTCAGTAAGTTGGCTTTCTCAAGCCAACTTAATAACTAGATAAAAAAGTTTGTCGAGACAAACTTTAAGTTGGCTTGAGAAAGCCGGACCAGAGAGTTTTAAAAAGTTTGAAAAGTTTAAAAAAGTTTGAAAAGTTTAAAAAAGTTTGAAAAGTTTAAAAAAAGTTTAAGAAGTTTAAAAAGTTTAAATTTGAAAAGTTTGGGAAGTTTTAAGTTTGACGGTTTTCAGTCTGAATTAGTTTGAAGTTTAACGTAGTTTTAAAAGTTTAAAGTTTGATAGATAGACAGACAGACAGATAGATAGATAGATAAATAGATAGACAGACAGAGAGATATTATCCCTTATTATTATCGTTGATTATCCCTTACATATACATACATACATACACACACATATATATATATATATATAGATAGATAGATAAAACAACTAAAATGGCTAAATAAAAAATAATAAATAAATAAATAAATAAATAATAAATTGTTAGTTTGGCATGTTTAAACCCTCATCCATTCCTCCTGAACCTATAACAAAAGTGTCCCTCGTGGGTCCAAATGACCCGAAGGCATTCAACGTTAATTTTTTTTCAGTCCTGAAATTCTTTTTTATCTATTTAAAAAAAAAAAAAAAGTAGGTTTTGTTATTATTTTTGGTGATTTATTTTATTTTCCTTAAATTCTGAATTTTTTATGGAAATTAGCATATTTGCATACATAATTTCACCAAAAAAAAAAAAAAAACAGACAAACAAACAAAAAAAAAAAACAAAGACACAATTTCTACTTTAAACATCATTATTCATCAGGAACTGGGTCACTGAGTGTCTCTGAGGCCATCTGGCTGGAAAAATGACAAAAAATTGCATTTATATTTTCAGCCACTAGATGGGCCTATTGAACCCTATGGAGATTCTCAACAGAGCTCAAACAGTGAAATCTTCAAAACTACACCAACTTCAGGCTTCATTTAGCTTTCAGATATATCTCAAGGCTTTCAGATATATATAAAAACATTTAAATATATATACATATGTAAAAAAAAAAATAAATAAATAAAATAAATAAATAAATAAAATTATACTGGATTTTAATCCAAACATATGTATAGCCATACATTTTCATAAATATAAAAGATAAATTTAAAAATATAAATATGATATCAAATCATTAGTCTTTACCTCTTCCCTCAAATTTATAAATGAATGGCTCTCTATGGGCCTCTGCTGGATATATATATGGTCATTACACTATTCTTTTAAAAACTGATTTCTACAAGTTTTTCTCTAACCACCAGATGGCAGAATTGTACACCTAACACCTAGATCAATCTCCAGAAACAATTTAAATTAAATGTAGATCATCATTTAAGAGATTTATTCATAAAAATGTAATATTTCACATGCAAGCTAATGGTGTAGTTGAGGATTTTTGTGGTAAACAGGTACAAAAGTACTTAATTTCTCCCAAAACACAGCATTAATGTATAGATGAGAAGTAAACAAAAAAAAATTATATATTATTTGTATGATTAAAAATTTATAAATGTTTTACAATTACTCTTTCAGTTTTGGGGTCATATTGACCCCAAAGGACACAGGTGTAAACAGGAAAAACAGGTCTTATGAGGGTTAAGAAATAATGCTAATACAAATGTGAATAAATGCGGTGTATATATTAAAGCTTCACATTTTCTGTCTATTTCTTGTGTGCGTGTGTTTGTGTATGTGTTAAATAGGGAAGGTATGTTTGTTTGTTTGTTTGTGTGTGTGTGTGTGTGTGTGTGTTAGATCTCAGATAGATAGATAGATAGATAGATATAAATAGTCAGATTGTAGATAGATAGATAGAAATAGATAGATAGAAATAGATAGATAGATAGATAGATAGATAGAGTCAATGATAGATAGATAGATAGATAGATAGATAGATAGATAGATAGATAGATAGATAGATAGATAGATAGATAGATTAGAAATGTTAGATAGATGAGTTTGAATGAGTTTGAATGGGTTAGAAATAGTACATAGAAGGGCAGTCTGATTGAGTCTAATGGGCTTCAGTGTGTTTAGATTTGAATTTTTGACAGTTGGAGTTTGAATAGTCTTGGCCCATCTGAACATTCCGTCAATGTAAGTCTATGGGATTTTTATGATTTTTAATCTTCATTTTTATGAAAACCGTAAGTCCGATCAGTTAGAAAAGATATAGCAACTAACTTCAGATCAGTCTGAAGATCTGGGCTGAGTTTGGAGTCTGTAGAGTTAAAGCTCTAGGAGGAGTTAGAGTTGATAATTTAGTCTCAGAAGAATAATAATAATAATAATAATAATAATAATAATAAGAAGAAGTTTAAATAGCATTTCAGTAAGTTGGCTTTCTCAAGCCAACTTAATAATAAGAAGTTTAAATAGCATTTCAGTAAGTTGGCTTTCTCAAGCCAACTTAATAATAATAACTAGATAAAAAAGTTTGTCGAGACAAACTTTAAGTTGGCTTGAGAAAGCCGGAACAGAAAGTTTTAAAAAGTTTGAAAAGTTAAAAAAGTTTAAGTTTGTAAAGTTTGAAAAGTTTTAAGTTTGACGGTTTTCAGTCTGAATTAGTTTGAAGTTTACCATAGTTTTAAAAGCTTAAACTTTGATAGATAGATAGATAGATAGATAGATAGGGTCAGATGATAGATAGATAGATAGATAGATAGATAGAATTAGTCAGATGATAGATAGACAGATAGATAGAGTCAGATGATAGATAGATAGATGGTAGGTGGTTGCTAGGATGTTGCTATGTGGTATCTAAGGTGCTCTGGATTGTTGCTAGGGTGTAGCTATGCGGTTGCTAAGGTACCAGGTCGGTTGCTAGGGTGTTGTTATGTGGTTGCTAGGGTACCTGGGGTGGTTGCTAGGGTGTTGCTAGACGGTTGCTAGGGTACCCGGGGTGGTTGCTAGGGTGTTGCTATGCGGTTGCTATGGTACTCAGGGTGGTTGCTAAGGTGTTGCTATGCGGTTGCTAGGGTGTCCAGGGTGGTTGCTAGGGTTTTGCTATGTGGTTGCTAGGGTACTCTGGGTGGTTGCTAGTGTGTTGCTATGCGGTTGCTAGGGTACCCGGTGCGGTTGCTAGGGTGATGTTATTCGGTTGCTAGGGTACCTAGGACGGTTGCTAGGGTGTTGCTATGCAGTTGCTATGGTACTCAGGGTGGTTGCTAAGATGTTGCTATGTGGTTTCTATGGTACTCAGGGTGGTTGCTAAGGTGTTGCTATGCAGTTTCTAGGGTGTCCAGGGTGGTTGCTAGGTTGTTGCTATGGGGTTGATAGGGTTCCTGGGATGGTTGCTAGGGAGTTGCTAGGGTACTCTGAGTGGTTGCTAAGGTGTTGCTATGTGGTTGCTATGGTACCCGGGGCAGTTGCTAGGGTATTGCTATCCGGTTACTAAGGTACTTGGGGTGGTTGCTAAGGTGTTGCTATGCGGTTGCTACGGTACCCCATGTGGTTGCTAGGGTGTTACTAGCATGTTGTTAACATGATTAGCAAGTTACTAGCATGTTAAAAGCATGATTAGCATGTTACTAGCATGTTGCTAGCACATTTCTAGCATGATCAGCAAGTTACTAGCATGTTTCTAGGATGACTAGCATGTTGTTAGCATGACTAGCAAGTTACTAGCATGTTACTAGCATTTTTCTAGCATGATTAGCATGTTACTATCATGATTAGCAAGTTACTAGCATGTTGCTAGCAGACAGATAGATAGATAGATAGATAGATAGATAGAAATAGTCAGATAGATAGATAGATAGATTAGAAATGTTAGATGAGTTTGAATGAGTTTGAATGGGTTAGAAATAGTACATAGAAGGGCAGTTTGATTGAGTCTAATGGGCTTCAGTGTGTTTAGATTTGAATTTTTGACAGTTGGAGTTTGAATAGTCTTGGCCCATCTGAACATTCCGTCAATGTAAGTCTATGGGATTTTTATGATTTTTAATCTTCATTTTTATGAAAACCGTAAGTCTGATCAGTTAGAAAAGATATAGCAACTAACTTCAGATCAGTCTGAAGATCTGGGCTGAGTTTGGAGTCTGTAGAGTTAAAGCTCTAGGAGGAGTTAGAGTTGATAATTTTAGTCTCAGAAGAATAATAATAAGAAGTTTAAATAGGATTTCAGTAAGTTGGCTTTCTCAAGCCAACTTAATAATAATAACTAGAATGTACATTTCCTGAAGAAAATGTGAGTGGTGCTTGCCGTGGCAAAACTCCGACATTGTAGACACCATGTGAGATAACACACACACACACACACTTTTTTTCCCCAGATGAATGTTAAGCATCCTAAACTCAGCATATGCTGAGGAAGAGTTTGTGGACCGAGCTGCTGAGCTGGAGATGCGCTCCAAGCTTGTAAATGATAACAGCGCAACACAAAGCGCGTCAGAGTTTAAGTGCGTTCTCAAATGAAACCCAAACAAACAGCACACGCAATAAAAGACTGAATAATATAATGCAAGCACTATCAAAGGTTTTACCACAAACTTTCACCTCAAGAAGTATCGCGAGATCTTATGCGCTCCCAAAAGCCAGGTGAAATGGCTCTGTATTTATTTAACATGCACTGCATTGTTAATTTTGCATGAAAAGACTGTTTTTATCGAAACCAAAAATGAACAATAATTTCATATATACTGCCTTTTAAAATTTCAAGTATTTTTCAAATACTTTTTCATAAATATAGCTGTTTTCAAGGGTTTTCCAGGACTTAAATTTCAAAACGTCAAATTCAAGTACTTCAAGCACTTTAAGCACCTTGTACAAACCCTGAATATTACAGATTTGCCTCATCACAATAGTCTGTGAACAAGCTCCATAGTGAAAGTGTGATTCCATTGGCTGTACAATCATGTACAAACGTTTATCTGTTTATGTACGGAACACAATGTGAAAGTGAAAGCGAGATGATTCCTTAGGCCCTGTGTGTGTGTGTGTGTGTGTGTGTGTGAACTGGTATATATGGTTTATGAGGACACAAATGTGTATAATTACATGGGTACTACAACGTGAAGGTGGTTTATGAGGACACTGCTTATGTCCCCGTAAACCAAAAGGCTTAAAAACATACTAAATGGTGTTTTTTTGAAAATCTAAAAATGCAGAAAGTTTCCTGTAAGGGGTAGGTTTAGGTGTAGGGTTGGTGTAGGGCAATAGCACATACAGTTTGTAAAGTATAAAAACCATTACGTCTATGGAGAGTCCCCGTAAACCACATATGCCAGACTGTGTGTGTGTGTGTGTGTTGAAATATTTAGCATGTTTTAGCACTTAGCTAATCATTATTAGCATGTAGCTATTCACTGCTAGCATGTGTAGCATGATGGAAGTCCTGTTTGCTCTGAATCAAAAGAGCAAATGACATTTCTATCCAAAGATATCCCTTTTGATCTGTTTAAATGGAGGTCTATGGGGTGGTTGCTAGGGTGCTGTAAGTGGTTGCTAGGGTGTGGCTATGAAGATCATAGGTCATTACTTATTGGTTACTTAAAAGATGAGTCAAATGAGTGTGTGTGAGTTACAGAGAGAGAGAGAGAGAAGGGGTTCCTAAGAGCCTGTGTGTGTGTGTGTGTGTGTGTGTGTGTGAGTGAGAAAGTGACAGTTGAGATTCAAATTCATGAACATTCCGCCATTGTAAGTCAATGGGACTTTTTTGCCCGCTTTTTCGTCCGCTGTGCGAACATCGTAGGTCCGATCGCTTAGAAAAGATATAGCACACCTCTCCTCAATGAGCCGGTCGATATGACACCTCATTCATAGGTCTGTGACAAACGGTGCAGGAGGAGTAGCGCGCCGAAGTTTTGTCCAGAAGAAGAATAAGAATAAGAAGAAGAAGAACTAGAATGTACATTTCCTGAAGAAAATGTGAGTGGTGCTTGCCGTGGCAAAACTCGGCACTAGGCCGTCAGTAGAGCCTTCAGCATGATTGTAGAGAGCCAACTCCCATGTCTGTATGATGTTGTGGAGCTGAGATATGGCTTCTTTATGTTGCTATACGGTCACTAGGGTGCTCTATATGGTTGCTAGGGTGTAGCTGCACAGTCGCCATGGTAATTCTTACAGACTGGTTTTTCAGCCGAAACAAAAGATATCTATACCACTTTCTGGTGCTGAGAAATTGCTTATTCATGTGTTTGTTCAGTCGCTAAGGTACTCTAAATTGTTGCTATGGATTGGCTTACAGTTTATGGGATGATATTTAAGGACTATTTGACAGTCTGAATCAACAGAGCCCAACCCCATGTTTCTACAATGTTCTGGTGCTGAATAATTGTTTGTTAATATCCTTTTACGGTTGCTAGGGTGCTGTAAGTGGTTGCTAGGGCATAGCTATGAAGTTGTCATGTCAGTACTTATTGGCTGCTTGATAGGCCGAGTCAAAAGAGCCCACCCCCAAGTCTCTGTGACCTCCTGATCCAAAGATATAATCTCATTAATTTTGTGCCAGTGTTAAGTCTATGGGACTTTTTCGCCCAAATTTTTTCATCCACCAGACGAACATCGTACACTCAATTACTTATAAAAGATATAGCACACCTCTCCTCAATATGTCGCATGATTTGACATCTCATTCATGGGTCTACGACAAAAGGTGCGGGAGGAGTAGCGTGCCGAAGTTTTGTCCGGGCGAATAGTAATAACAATACTAGAATGTACATTTCCTGAAGAAAATGTGAGTGGTGCTTGCCGTGGCAAAACTCCGACACTGTAGACACCATGTGAGATAACACACACACACACATTTGATGAATGTTAAGCATCCTAAACTCAGCATATGCAGAGGAAGAGTTTGTGAACCGAGCTGCTGAGATGGAGATGCGCTCCAAGCTTGTAAATGATAACAGCGCAACACAAAGCACGTCAGAGTTTATGTGTGTTCTCAAATGAAACCCAAACAAACAGCACATGCAATAAAAGACTGAATAATATAATGCAAGCACTATCAAAGGTTTTACCACAAACTTTCACCTCAAGAAGTATCGCGAGATCTTATGCGCTCCCAAAAGCCAGGTGAAATGGCTCTGTATTTATTTAACATGCACTGCATTGTTAATTTTGCATGAAAAGATTGTTTTTATCGAAACCAAAAATTAACAATAATTTCATATATACTGCCTTTTAAAATTTCAAGTATTTTTCAAATACTTTTTCATAAATATAGCTGTTTTCAAGGGTTTTCCAGGACTTAAATTTCAAAACGTCAAATTCAAGTACTTCAAGCACTTTAAGCACCTTGTACAAACTCTGAATATTACAGATTTGCCTCATCACAATAGTCTGTGAACAAGGTCCATAGTGAAAGTGTGATTTCATTGGCTGTACAATCATGTACAAACGTTTATCTGTTTATGTACGGAACACAATGTGAAAGTAAAGTGGAAGCTTGTCATCAGAAGAACAAGGCAGGTTATAAACATGTAATGTTGCAGAATTTGGAATTTGGCTAAGAAATTTTATGCCATGCGAGAGAGAAACAGAGAGAAAGAGAGATGATTCCTTAGGCCCTGTGTGTGTGTGTGTGTGTGTGTGTGTGTGTGTGAACTGGTATATATGGTTTATGAGGACACAAATGTGTATAATTACATGGGTACTACAACGTGAAGGTGGTTTATGAGGACACTGCCTATGTCCCCGTAAACCAAAAGGCTTAAAACCATACTAAATGGTGTTTTTTTGAAAATCTAAAAGTGCAGAAAGTTTCCTGTAAGGGGTAGGTTTAGGTGTAGGGTTGGTGTAGGGCAATAGCACATACAGTTTGTACAGTATAAAAACCATTACACCTATGGAGAGTCCCCGTAAACCACATATACCAGACTCTGTGTATGTGTGTGTGTGTGTGTGTGTGTGTTGGAATATTTAGCATGTTTTAGCACTTAGCTAATCATTATTAGCATGTAGCTATTCACTGCTAGCATGTGTAGCATGATGGAAGTCCTGTTTGCTCTGAATCAAAAGAGCAAATGACATTTCTATCCAAAGATATCCCTTTTGATCTGTTTAAATGGAGGTCTATGGGGTGGTTGCTAGGGTGCTGTAAGTGGTTGCTAGGGTGTGGCTATGAAGATCATAGGTCATTACTTATTGGTTACTTAAAAGATGAGTCAAATGAGTGTGTGTGAGTTACAGAGAGAGAGAGAGAGAAGGGGTTCCTAAGGGCCTGTGTGTGTGTGTGTGTGTGTGTGTGTGTGTGTGTGTGTGTGTGTGTGTGTGAGAAAGTGACAGTTGAGATTCAAATTCATGAACATTCCGCCATTGTAAGTCAATGGGACTTTTTTGCCTGCTTTTTTGTCCGCTGTGCGAACATCGTAGGTCCGATCGCTTAGAAAAGATATAGCACACCTCTCCTCAATGAGCCGGTCGATATGACACCTCATTCATGGGTCTGTGACAAACGGTGCAGGAGGAGTAGCGCGCCGAAGTTTTGTCCAGAAGAAGAATAAGAATAAGAAGAAGAACTAGATAAAAAAGTTTGTCGAGACAAACTTTAAGTTGGCTTGAGAAAGCCGGACCAGAGAGTTTTAAAAAGTTTGAAAAGTTTAAAAAAGTTTGAAAAGTTTAAAAAAGTTTGAAAAGTTTAAAAAAAGTTTAAGAAGTTTAAAAAGTTTAAATTTGAAAAGTTTGGGAAGTTTTAAGTTTGACGGTTTTCAGTCTGAATTAGTTTGAAGTTTAACGTAGTTTTAAAAGTTTAAAGTTTGATAGATAGACAGACAGACAGATAGATAGATAGATAAATAGATAGACAGACAGAGAGATATTATCCCTTATTATTATCGTTGATTATCCCTTACATATACATACACACACATATATATATATATATATATAGATAGATAGATAAAACAACTAAAATGGCTAAATAAAAAATAATAAATAAATAAATAAATAAATAATAAATTGTTAGTTTGGCATGTTTAAACCCTCATCCATTCCTCCCGAACCTATAACAAAAGTGTCCCTCGTGGGTCCAAATGACCCGAAGGCATTCAACGTTAATTTTTTTTCAGTCGTGAAATTCTTTTTTATCTATTTAAAATAAAAAAAAAAAGTAGGTTTTGTTATTATTTTTGGTGATTTATTTTATTTTCCTTAAATTCTGAATTTTTTATGGAAATTAGCATATTTGCATACATAATTTCACCAAAAAAAAAAAAAAACAGACAAACAAACAAAAAAAAAAACAAAGACACAATTTCTACTTTAATCATCATTATCCATCAGGAACTGGGTCACTGAGTGTCTCTGAGGCCATCTGGCTGGGAAAATGACAAAAAATTGCATTTATATTTTCAGCCACTAGATGGGCCTATTGAACCCTATGGAGATTCTCAACAGAGCTCAAACAGTGAAATCTTCAAAACTACACCAACTTCAGGCTTCATTTAGCTTTCAGATATATCTCAAGGCTTTCAGATATATATAAAAACATTTAAATATATATACATATGTAAAAAAATAAATAAATAAATAAATAAATAAATAAAATTATACTGGATTTTAATCCAAACATATGTATAGCCATACATTTTCATAAATATAAAAGATAAATTTAAAAATATAAATATGATATCAAATCATTAGTCTTTACCTCTTCCCTCAAATTTATAAATGAATGGCTCTCTATGGGCCTCTGCTGGATATATATGGTCATTACACTATTCTTTCAAAAACTGATTTCTACAAGTTTTTCTCTAACCACCAGATGGCAGAATTGTACACCTAACACCTAGATCAATCTCCAGAAACAATTTAAATTAAATTTAGATCATCATTTAAGAGATTTATTAATAAAAATGTAATATTTCACATGCAAGCTAATGGTGTAGTTGAGGATTTTTGTGGTAAACAGGTACAAAAGTACTTCATTTCTCCCAAAACACAGCATTAATGTATAGATGAGAAGTAAACAAAAAAAAAAAAAAGATATATTATTTGTATGATTAAAAATTTATAAATGTTTTACAATTACTCTTTCAATTTTGGGGTCATATTGACCCCAAAGGACACAGGTGTAAACAGGAAAAACAGGTCTTATGAGGGTTAAGAAATAATGCTAATACAAATGAGAATAAATACAGTGTATATATTATATATTTCACATTTTCTGTCTATTTCTTGTGTGCGTGTGTTTGTGTATGTGTTAAATAGGGAAGGTATGTTTGTTTGTGTGTGTGTGTGTGTGTGTGTGTGTCTGTGTGTGTGTCTGTGTGTGTGTGTGTGTGTGAGAGAGATAGATCTCAGATAGATAGATAGATAGATAGATAGATAGATAGATAGATAGATAGAGTCAATGATAGATAGATAGATAGATAGATAGATAGATAGATAGATAGATAGATAGATAGATAGATAGATAGATAGATAGATTCAATGACAGATAAATAGATAGATAGATAGATAGATAGATAGATAGATAGATAGATAGATAGATAGACAGATAGATAGATAGATAGATAGATATAGTCAGATTGTAGATAGATAGATAGATAGATAGATAGATAGACAGATAGATAGATTAGGGATATTAGATAGATGAGTTTGAATGAGTTTGAATGGGTTAGAAATAGTACATAGAAGGGCAGTCTGATTGAGTCTAATGGGCTTCAGTGTGTTTAGATTTGAATTTTTGACAGTTGGAGTTTGAATTGTCTTGGCCCATCTGAACATTCCGTCAATGTAAGTCTATGGGATTTTTATGATTTTTAATCTTCATTTTTATGAAAACCGTAAGTCCGATCAGTTTGAAAAGATATAGCAACTAACTTCAGATCAGTCTGAAGATCTGGGCTGAGTTTGGAGTCTGTAGAGTTAAAGCTCTAGGAGGAGTTAGAGTTGATAATTTAGTCTCAGAAGAATAATAATAATAACTAGATAAAAAAGTTTGTCGAGACAAACTTTAAGTTGGCTTGAGAAAGCCGGACCAGAAAGTTTAAAAAAGTTTGAAAAGTTTAAAAAAGTTTAAGAAGTTTAATAAGTTTGGGAAGTTTTAAGTTTGATGGTTTTCAGTCTGAATTAGTTTGAAGTTTAACGTAGTTTTAAAAGTTTAAAGTTTGATAGATAGATAGAGAGATAGATAGATAGATAGATTTTAAGGACCTCAGAGTGGTTGCTAGGGTACTTAAAGTGGTTGCTATGATGGTTGCTAGGCTAGCTCCGGTGGTTGCTAAGGCGGTTGCTAAGGTGTTGCTATGCGGTTGCTGTGTTACTCAGGGTCGTTGCTAAGGTGTTGCTATCCGGTTGCTAGGGTACCCGGGATGGTTGCTAAGGTGTTGCTATATGGTTGCTACGGTCCCCGGGGCGGTTGCTAGGGTGTTAGTAGCATGTTTTTAACATGATTAGCAAGTTACTAGCATGTTACCAGCATGATTAGCATGTTACTAGCATGTTGCTAGCACATTTCTAGCATGATTAGCAAGTTCCTAGCATGTTTCTAGGATGATTAGCATGTTGTTAGCATGTTTCTAGGATGATTAGCATGTTGTTAACATGATTAGCAAGTTACTAGCATGTTGCTAGCACATTTCTGGCATGATTAGCATGTTACTAGCATGTTGTTAGCATGATTAGCAAGTTACTAGCATGTTTCTAGAATTATTAGCATGTTTTTAGCATGTTTCTAGGATGATTAGCATGTTGTTAGCATGACTAGCAAGTTACTAGCAAGTTATTAGCATTTTTCTAGCATGATTAGCATGTTACTATCATGATTAGCAAGTTACTAGCATGTTACAAGCATGATTAGCAAGTTACTAGCATGTTGCTAGCAGATAGATAGATAGATAGATAGATAGATAGATAGATAGATAGATAGATAGATAGATAGATAGATAGATAGATAGATAGAAATAGATCGTAGATAGATAGAGTCAGATTATAGATAGATAGATAGATAGATAGATAGATAGATAGAGTCAGATGATAGATAGATAGATAGATAGATAGATAGATAGATAGATATAGTCAGATTGTAGATAGATAGATAGATAGATAGATAGATAGATAGATATAGTCAGATTGTAGATAGATAGATAGATAGATAGAGTGAATGATAGATAGATAGATAGATAGATAGATAGATAGATAGATAGATAGATAGACAGATAGATTCTAAGGACCTCAGAGTGTTTGCTAGGGTACTTAGAGTGGTTGCTATGATGGTTGCTAGGCTAGCTCTGGTGGTTGCTAAGGCGGTTGCTAAGGTGTTGCTATGCGGTTGCTATGTTACTCAGGGTGGTTGCTAAGGTGTTGCTATGTGGTTGCTAGGGTATTGCTTAGCGGTTGCTAGGGTGTTGCTATGGTACCCAGGGTGGTTGCTAAGGTGTTGCTATGCGGTTGCTAGGGTACCCGGAGTGGTTGCTAAGGTGTTTCTATGTGGTTGCTAGGGTACTCAGGGTGGTTACTAAGTTGTTGCTAGGGTACCCGGGGTGGTTGCTAGGGTGTTGCTATGCGGTTGCTAGGGTACCCAGGGTGGTTGCTAAGGTTTTTCTATGCGGTTGCTAGGGTACTCTGGGTGGTTGCTAAGGTGTTGCTATGCGGTTACTAGGGTGCCCAGGGTGATTGCTAAGGTGTTGCTATGCGGTTGCTAGGGTACTTGGGCTGGTTGCTAGGGTGTTGCTATGTGGTTGCTAAGGTATCTGGGGTGGTTGCTAGGGTGTTGCTATGTGGTTGCTAGGGTACACTGGGTGGTTGTTAAGGTGTTGCTAAGCGGTTGCTACTGTACCCGGGGCGGTTGTTAAGGTGTTGCTAAGCGGTTGGTACGGTACCCCGTGTGGTTGCTAGGTTGTTACTAGCATGTTGTTAACATGATTAGCAAGTTGCTAGTATGTTGCTAGCATGTTTCTAACAATTTGCTAGCATGACTAGCAAGTGACTAGCATGTTGTTAGCATGACTAGCATGTTTTTAGCATGACTAGCAAGTGACTAGCATGTTTGCTAGCATGACTAGCAAGTGACTAGCATGTTACTAGCATGATCAGCAAGTGACTAGCACGTTGTTAGCATGACTAGCAAGTGACTAGCATGTTTGCTAGCATGATTAGCAGGTTACTAGCATGTTTTAGGATGACTAGCATGTTGTTAGCATGACTAGCAAGTTACTCGCATGTTACTAGCATTTTTCTAGCATGATTAGCATGTTACTATCATGATTAGCAAGTTACTAGCAGATAGATAGATAGATGTAAATAGTCAGATTGTAGATAGATAGATAGATAGATAGATAGATAGATAGATAGATAGATAGATAGATAGAAATAGTCAGATTGTAGATAGATAGATAGATAGATAGATAGATAGATAGATAGATAGATAGAAATAATCAGATAGATAGATAGATAGGTAGATAGATAGATAAATAGAAAAAAATAGTCAGATTCTAGATAGATAGATAGATAGATAGATAGATAGATAGATAGATAGAGTCAGATGATATAGATAGATAGATAGAGTCAGATGATAGATAGATAGATAGATAGATATAGTCAGATTGTACATAGATAGATAGATAGATAGAGTCAATGATAGATAGATAGATAGATATATAGATTAGAAATATTAGATAGATGAGTTTGAATGAGTTTGAATGGGTTAGAAATAGTACATAGAAGGGCAGTCTGATTGAGTCTAATGGGCTTCAGTGTGTTTAGATTTGAATTTTTGACAGTTGGAGTTTGAATAGTCTTGGCCCATCTGAACATTCCGTCAATGTAAGTCTATGGGATTTTTATGATTTTTAATCTTCATTTTTATGAAAACCGTAAGTCCGATCAGTTAGAAAAGATATAGCAACTAACTTCAGATCAGTCTGAAGATCTGGGCTGAGTTTGGAGTCTGTAGAGTTAAAGCTCTAGGAGGAGTTAGAGTTGATAATTTAGTCTCAGAAGAATAATAATAATAATAATAATAATAATAATAATAAGAAGAAGTTTAAATAGCATTTCAGTAAGTTGGCTTTCTCAAGCCAACTTAATAATAAGAAGTTTAAATAGCATTTCAGTAAGTTGGCTTTCTCAAGCCAACTTAATAATAATAACTAGATAAAAAAGTTTGTCGAGACAAACTTTAAGTTGGCTTGAGAAAGCCGGAACAGAAAGTTTTAAAAAGCTTGAAAAGTTTAAAAAAGTTTGAAAAGTTTAAAAAAGTTTAAGAAGTTTAAAAAGTTTAAGTTCGAAAAGTTTGGGAAGTTTTAAGTTTGACGGTTTTCAGTCTGAATTAGTTTGAAGTTCAGCATAGTTTTAAAAGTTTAAAGTTTGATAGATAGATAGATAGATAGATAGATAGATAGATAGATAGATAGATAGATAGGCTCAGATTATAGCTAGACAGACAGACAGACAGATAGATAGATAGATAGATAGATAGATAGATAGATTCTAAGGACCTCAGAGTGGTTGCTAGGGTACTTAGAGTAGTTGCTAGGCTAGCTCTGGTGGTTGCTAAGGCGGTTGCTAAGGTGTTGCTATGCGGTTGCTATGTTACTCAGGGTGGTTGCTAAGGTGTTGCTATGTGGTTGCTAGGGTGTCCAGGGTGGTTGCTAGGGTATTGCTTAGCGGTTGCTAGGGTGTTGCTATGGTACTCAGGGTGGTTGCTAAGGTGTTTCTATGCGGTTGCTAGGGTACTCAGGGTGGTTACTAGGTTGTTGGTAGGGTACCCGGGGTGGTTGCTAGGGTGTTCCTATGCGGTTGCTAATGTACCCAGGGTGGTTGCTAAGGTGTTGCTATGCGGTTGCTAGGGTACTCTGGGTGGTTGCTGAGGTGTTGCTATGCGGTTGCTAAGGTACCCAGGGTGGTTGCTAAGGTGTTGCTATGCGGTTGCTAGGGTACTCTGGGTGGTTGCTAAGGTGTTGCTATGCGGTTGCTAGGGTTCCCAGGTTGATTGCTATGGTGTTGCTATGCGGTTGCTAAGGTACTCTGGGTGGTTGCTAAGGTGTTGCTATGCGGTTGCTAAGATACCCGGAGTGGTTGCTAAGGTGTTGCTATGCGGTTGCTAGGGTACTTGGGCTGGTTGCTAGGGTGTTGCTAAGGTGTCTGGGGTGGTTGCTAGGGTGTTGCTATGTGGTTGCTAGGGTACACTGGGTGGTTGCTATTCGGCTGCTAGGGTACCCGAGTTGGTTGCTAAGGTGTTGCTATGCGGTTGCTACAGTACCCGGGGCGGTTGCTAGGGTGTTGCTATTCGGTTACTAGGGTACTTCGGGTGGTTGCTAAGGTGTTGCCCTGTGGCTGCTACTGTACCCTGTGTGGTTGCTAGGGTGTTAGTAGCATGTTTTTAACATGATTAGCATGTTACCAGCATGATTAGCATGTTACTAGCATGTTGCTAGCATATTTCTAGCATGATTAGCGAGTTACTAGCATGTTTCTAGGATGATTAGCTTGTTGATAGCATGTTTATAGGATGATTAGCATTTTGTTAACATGATTAGCAAGTTACTAGCATGTTGCTAGCACATTTCTGGCATGATTAGCATGTTACTAGCATGTTTTTAGCATGATTAGCAAGTTACTAGCATGTTTCTAGTATGATTAACATGTTTTTAGCATGTTTCTAGGATGACTAGCATGTTGTTAGCATGACTAGCAAGTTACTAGCATGTTAATAGCATTTTTCTAGCATGATTAGCATGTTACTATCATGATTAGCAAGATACTAGCATGTTGCTAGCAGATAGAGAGATAGATAGAAATAGATCGTAGATAGATAGATAGATAGATAGATAGATAGATAGATAGACAGATAGATAGATAGATAGATAGATAGAAATAGATCGTAGATAGATAGATAGATAGATAGATAGATAGATAGATAGATAGATAGATAGATAGAAATAGATCGTAGATAGATAGATAGATAGATAGATAGATAGATAGATAGATAGATAGATAGATAGATAGATAGAGTCAGATAATAGATAGATAAATAGACAGATAGATGATAGATAGATAGATAGATAGATAGATAGATAGATAGATAGATAGATAGAGTCAGATTATAGATAGATAGATAGATAGATAGATAGAGTCAATGATAGATAGATAGATAGATAGATAGATAGATAGATAGATAGATCGTAGATAGATAGATAGATAGATAGATAGAGTCAGATGATAGATAGATAGATAGATAGATAGATAGATAGATAGATAGATAGATAGGCTCAGATTATAGACAGACAGACAGACAGACAGATAGATAGATAGATAGATAGATAGATAGATAGATAGATAGATAGATAGATAGATAGATAGATAGATTAGAAATATTAGATAGATGAGTTTGAATGAGTTTGAATGGGTTAGAAATAATACATAGAAGGGCAGTCTGATTGAGTCTAATGGGCTTCAGTGTGTTTAAATTTGAATTTTTGACAGTTGGAGTTTGAATTGTCTTGGCCCATCTGAACATTCCGTCAATGTAAGTCTATGGGATTTTTATGATTTTTAATCTTCATTTTTATGAAAACCGTAAGTCCGATCAGTTAGAAAAGATATAGCAACTAACTTCAGATCAGTCTGAAGATCTGGGCTGAGTTTGGAGTCTGTAGAGTTAAAGCTCTAGGAGGAGTTAGAGTTGATAATTTTAGTCTCAGAAGAATAATAATAACTAGATAAAAAAGTTTGTCGAGACAAACTTTAAGTTGGCTTGAGAAAGCCGGACCAGAAAGTTTAAAAAAGTTTGAAAAGTTTAAAAAAGTTTAAGAAGTTTAAAAAGTTTAAGTTTGAAAAGTTTGGGAAGTTTTAAGTTTGATAGATAGATAGATAGATAGATAGATAGATAGATAGATAGATAGATAGATAGATAGATAGATAGATAGATATGCTCAGATTATAGATAGATAGATAGATAGATAGATAGATAGATAGATAGATAGAGTCAGATAATAGATAGATAGATAGATAGATAGATAGATAGATAGATAGATAGATAGATAGATAGACTCAGATGATAGAGATAGATAGATAGATAGATAGATAGATAGATAGATAGATAGATAGAGAGTCAGATAATAGATAGATATATAGATATATAGATTTATAGATAGATAGATAGATAGATAGATAGATAGATAGATAGATAGATAGAGTCAGATAATAGATAGATAGATAGATAGATAGATAGATAGATAGATAGATAGATAGATAGATAGATAGGCTCAGATTAAAGATAGATAGATATATAGATAGATAGATAGATAGATAGATAGATAGATAGATAGATAGATAGATAGAGTCAGATAATAGATAGATATATAGATAGATAGATAGATAGATAGATAGAGTCAGATAATAGATAGATAGATAGATAGATAGATAGGCTCAGATTATAGACAGATGGACAGACAGATAGACAGACAGAGAGATAGATAAATAGATAGATAGAGTCAGAAAATAGATAGATAGATAGATAGATAGATAGATAGATAGAGTCAGATAATAGATAGATAGATAGATAGATAGATAGATAGATAGATTCTAAGGACCTCAGAGTGGTTGCTAGGGTACTTAGAGTGGTTGCTATGATGGTTGCTAGGCTAGCTCTGGTGGTTGCTAAGGCGGTTGCTAAGGTGTTGCTATGCGGTTGCTATGTTACTCAGGGTGGTTGCTAAGGTGTTGCTATGTGGTTGCTAGGGTGTCCAGGGTGGTTGCTAGGGTATTGCTTAGCGGTTGCTAGGGTGTTGCTATGGTACCCAGGGTGGTTGCTAAGGTGTTGCTATGCGGTTGCTAGGGTACCCGGAGTGGTTGCTAAGGTGTTTCTATGTGGTTGCTAGGGTACTCAGGGTGGTTACTAAGTTGTTGCTAGGGTACCCGGGGTGGTTGCTAGGGTGTTGCTATGCGTATGCTAGGGTACCCAGGGTGGTTGCTAAGTTGTTTCTATGCAGTTGCTAGGGTACTCAGGGTGGTTGCTAAGGTGTTGCTATGCGGTTGCTAGGGTACTCTGGGTGGTTGCTGAGGTGTTGCTATGCAGTTGCTAAGGTATCCAGGGTGATTGCTAAGGTGTTGCTATGCGGTTGCTAGGGTACTTGGGCTGGTTGCTAGGGTCTTGCTATGTGGTTGCTAAGGTATCTGGGGTGGTTGCTAGGGTGTTGCTATGTGGTTGCTAGGGTACACTGGGTGGTTGCTATGCGGTTGCTAGGGTACCCGGGTTGGTTGCTAAGGTGTTGCTATGCGGTTGCTACAGAACCCGCGGCGGTTGCTAGGGTGTTGCTATTCGGTTACTAGGATTCTTGGTGTGGTTGCTAAGGTGTTGCCCTGTGGTTGCTACGGTCCCCCGTGTGGTTGCTTGGGTGTTAGTAGCATGTTTTTAACATGATTAGCAAATTACTAGCATGTTACCAGCATGATTAGCATGTTACTAGCATGTTGCTAGCATATTTCTAGCATGATTAGCGAGTTACTAGCATGTTTCTAGGATGATTAGCATGTTGTTAGCATGTTTCTAGGATGATTAGCATGTAGATAACATGATTAGCAAGTTACTAGCATGTTGCTAGTACATTTCTGGCATGATTAGCATGTTACAAGCATGTTGTTAGCATGATTAGCAAGTTGCTAGTATGTTGCTAGCATGTTTCTAACAATTTGCTAGCATGACTAGCAAGTGACTAGCATCTTGTTAGCATGACTAGCAAGTGACTAGCATGTTTGCTAGCATGACTAGCAAGTGACTAGCATGTTACTAGCATGATTAGCAAGTGACTAGCATGTTGTTAGCATGATTAGCAAGTGACTAGGATGTTTGCTAGCATGATTAGCAAGGTACTAGCATGTTGTTAGCATGACTTGCAAGTTACTCGCATGTTACTAGCATTTTTCTAGCATGATTAGCATGTTACTATCATGATTAGCAAGTTACTAGCATGTTGCTAGCAGATAGATAGATAGATAGATAGATAGATAGATAGATAGATAGATAGATAGAAATAGTCAGATTGTAGATAGATAGATAGATAAATAGATAGAAATAATCAGATAGATAGATAGATAGATAGATAGATAGATAGAAATAATCAGATAGATAGATAGATAGATAGATAGATAGATAGATAGATAGATAGAAATAATCAGATAGATAGATAGGTAGATAGATAGATAAATAGAAAGAAATAGTCAGATTGTACATAGATAGATAGATAGATAGATAGATAGATAGATAGATAGATAGATAAGAAATATTAGATAGATGAGTTTGAATGAGTTTGAATGGGTTAGAAATAGTACATAGAAGGGCAGTCTGATTGAGTCTAATGGGCTTCAGTGTGTTTAGATTTGAATTTTTGACAGTTGGAGTTTGAATTGTCTTGGCCCATCTGAACATTCCGTCAATGTAAGTCTATGGGATTTTTATGATTTTTAATCTTCATTTTTATGAAAACCGTAAGTCCGATCAGTTAGAAAAGATATAGCAACTAACTTCAGATCAGTCTGAAGATCTGGGCTGAGTTTGGAGTATGTAGAGTTAAAGCTCTAGGAGGAGTTAGAGTTGATAATTTTAGTCTCAGAAGAATAATAATAATAATAATAAGAAGTTTAAATAGGATTTCAGTAAGTTGGCTTTCTCAAGCCAACTTAACTAGATAAAAAAGTTTGTCGAGACAAACTTTAAGTTGGCTTGAGAAAGCCGGACCAGAAAGTTTTAAAAAGTTTGAAAAGTTTAAAAAGTTTTAAAAGTTTAAAAAAGTTTAAGAAGTTTAAAAAGTTTAAGTTTGAAAAGTTTGGGAAGTTTCAAGTTTGATGGTTTTCAGTCCGAATTAGTTTGAAGTTTAACGTAGTTTTAAAAGTTTAAAGTTTGATAGATAGATAGATAGATAGATAGATAGTCAGATAATAGATAGATAGATAGATAGATAGATAGATAGATAGATAGATAGATAGATAGATAGATAGATAGAGTAAGATAATAGATAGACAGATAGATAGATAGATAGATAGATAGATAGATCTGCTAAGATATATAAATGCTAAGATAGATAGATCTGAGGCCAACTAAGGACCTCAGAGTGGTTGCTAGGGTATTCTAGGTGGTTGCTAGGATGTTGCTATGTGGTAGCTAAGGTGCTCCTGACTGTTGCTAGGGTGTTGCTATGTGGTTGCTAGGGTACTTGGGGTGGTTGCTAGGGTATAGCTATGCGGTTGCTAAGGTGCTCTGGATTGTTGCTAGGGTGTTGCTATGCGGTTGCTAGGGTACTTGGGGTGGTTGCTAGGGTGTAGCTATGCGGTTACTAAGGTACCCAGGTCAGTTGCTAGGGTGTTGCTATGCGGTTGCTAGGGTACCTGGGGCTGTTGCTAGGGTAATGTTATGCGGTCGCTAGGGTATCTAGGACGGTTGCTAGGGTGTTGCTATGCGGTTGCTATGGTACTCAGGGTGGTTGCTAAGGTGTTACTATGCGGTTGCTATGGTACTCAGGGTGGTTGCTAAGGTGTTGCTATGCGGTTGCTAGGGTGTCCAGGGTGGTTGCTAGGGTTTTGCTATGTGGTTTCTAGAGTACTCTGGGAGGTTGCTAGGGTTTTGCTATACGGTTGCTAGGGTATCTGGTGCGGTTGCTAGGGTACGTAGGACGGTTGCTAGGGTGTTGCTATGCAGTTGCTATGGTACTCAGGGTGGTTGCTAAGGTGTTGCTATGCAGTTGCTAGGGTGTCCAAGGTGGTTGCTAGGTTGTTGCTCTGGGGTTGCTAGGGTTCTTGGAATGGTTGCTAGGGAGTTGCTAGTGTAATCTGAGTGCTTGCTAAGCTTTTGCTATGCGGTTGCTAGGGTACCTGGGGTGGTTGCTAAGGTGTTGCTATGCGGTTGCTACTGTACCCGGGGCGGTTGTTAAGGTGTTGCTAAGTGGTTGGTACGGTACCCCGTGTGGTTGCTAGGTTGTTACTAGCATGTTGTTAACATGATTAGCAAGTTGCTAGTATGTTGCTAGCATGTTTCTAACAATTTGCTAGCATGACTAGCAAGTGACTAGCATGTTTTTAGCATGACTAGCATGTTTTTAGCATGACTAGCAAGTGACTAGCATGTTTGCTAGCATGACTAGCAAGTGACTAGCATGTTACTAGCATGATTAGCAAGTGACTAGCATGTTGTTAGCATGACTAGCAAGTGACTAGCATGTTTGCTAGCATGATTAGCAGGTTACTAGCATGTTTTAGAATGACTAGCATGTTGTTAGCATGACTAGCAAGTTACTCGCATGTTACTAGCATTTTTCTAGCATGATTAGCATGTTACTATCATGATTAGCAAGTTACTAGCATGTTGCTAGCAGATAGATAGATAGATGTATATAGTCAGATTGTAGATAGATAGATAGATAGATAGAAATAGTCAGATTGTAGATAGATAGATAGATAGATAGATAGATAGATAGATAGAAATAATCAGATAGATAGATAGATAGAAATAATCAGATAGATAGATAGATAGATAGATAGATAGATAGATAGATAAATAGAAAGAAATAGTCAGATTGTACATAGATAGATAGATAGATAGAGTCAGATGATATAGATAGATAGATAGAGTCAGATGATAGATAGATAGATAGATAGATAGATAGATAGATAGATATAGTCAGATTGTAGATAAATAGATAGATAGATAGATAGATAGATAGATAGATAGATATAGTCAGATTGTAGATAGATAGATAGATAGATAGATAAGAAATGTTAGATAGATGAGTTTGAATGAGTTTGAATGGGTTAGAAATAGTACATAGAAGGGCAGTCTGATTGAGTCTCATGGGCTTCAGTGTGTTTAGATTTGAATTTTTGACAGTTGGAGTTTGAATTGTCTTGGCCCATCTGAACATTCCGTCAATGTAAGTCTATGGGATTTTTATGATTTTTAATCTTCATTTTTATGAAAACCGTAAGTCGGATCAGTTAGAAAAGATATAGCAACTAACTTCAGATCAGTCTGAAGATCTGGGCTGAGTTTGGAGTCTGTAGAGTTAAAGCTCTAGGAGGAGTTAGAGTTGATAATTTAGTCTCAGAAGAATAATAATAATAATAATAATAAGAAGTTTAAATAGCATTTCAGTAAGTTGGCTTTCTCAAGCCAACTTAATAACTAGATAAAAAAGTTTGTCGAGACAAACTTTAAGTTGGCTTGAGAAAGCCGGACCAGAGAGTTTTAAAAAGTTTGAAAAGTTTAAAAAAGTTTGAAAAGTTTAAAAAAGTTTGAAAAGTTTAAAAAAAGTTTAAGAAGTTTAAAAAGTTTAAATTTGAAAAGTTTGGGAAGTTTTAAGTTTGACGGTTTTCAGTCTGAATTAGTTTGAAGTTTAACGTAGTTTTAAAAGTTTAAAGTTTGATAGATAGACAGACAGACAGATAGATAGATAGATAAATAGATAGACAGACAGAGAGATATTATCCCTTATTATTATCGTTGATTATCCCTTACATATACATACATACATACACACACATATATATATATATATATAGATAGATAGATAAAACAACTAAAATGGCTAAATAAAAAATAATAAATAAATAAATAAATAAATAATAAATTGTTAGTTTGGCATGTTTAAACCCTCATCCATTCCTCCTGAACCTATAACAAAAGTGTCCCTCGTGGGTCCAAATGACCCGAAGGCATTCAACGTTAATTTTTTTTCAGTCCTGAAATTCTTTTTTATCTATTTAAAAAAAAAAAAAAAGTAGGTTTTGTTATTATTTTTGGTGATTTATTTTATTTTCCTTAAATTCTGAATTTTTTATGGAAATTAGCATATTTGCATACATAATTTCACCAAAAAAAAAAAAAAAACAGACAAACAAACAAAAAAAAAAAACAAAGACACAATTTCTACTTTAAACATCATTATTCATCAGGAACTGGGTCACTGAGTGTCTCTGAGGCCATCTGGCTGGAAAAATGACAAAAAATTGCATTTATATTTTCAGCCACTAGATGGGCCTATTGAACCCTATGGAGATTCTCAACAGAGCTCAAACAGTGAAATCTTCAAAACTACACCAACTTCAGGCTTCATTTAGCTTTCAGATATATCTCAAGGCTTTCAGATATATATAAAAACATTTAAATATATATACATATGTAAAAAAAAAAATAAATAAATAAAATAAATAAATAAATAAAATTATACTGGATTTTAATCCAAACATATGTATAGCCATACATTTTCATAAATATAAAAGATAAATTTAAAAATATAAATATGATATCAAATCATTAGTCTTTACCTCTTCCCTCAAATTTATAAATGAATGGCTCTCTATGGGCCTCTGCTGGATATATATATGGTCATTACACTATTCTTTTAAAAACTGATTTCTACAAGTTTTTCTCTAACCACCAGATGGCAGAATTGTACACCTAACACCTAGATCAATCTCCAGAAACAATTTAAATTAAATGTAGATCATCATTTAAGAGATTTATTCATAAAAATGTAATATTTCACATGCAAGCTAATGGTGTAGTTGAGGATTTTTGTGGTAAACAGGTACAAAAGTACTTAATTTCTCCCAAAACACAGCATTAATGTATAGATGAGAAGTAAACAAAAAAAAATTATATATTATTTGTATGATTAAAAATTTATAAATGTTTTACAATTACTCTTTCAGTTTTGGGGTCATATTGACCCCAAAGGACACAGGTGTAAACAGGAAAAACAGGTCTTATGAGGGTTAAGAAATAATGCTAATACAAATGTGAATAAATGCGGTGTATATATTAAAGCTTCACATTTTCTGTCTATTTCTTGTGTGCGTGTGTTTGTGTATGTGTTAAATAGGGAAGGTATGTTTGTTTGTTTGTTTGTGTGTGTGTGTGTGTGTGTGTGTTAGATCTCAGATAGATAGATAGATAGATAGATATAAATAGTCAGATTGTAGATAGATAGATAGAAATAGATAGATAGAAATAGATAGATAGATAGATAGATAGAGTCAATGATAGATAGATAGATAGATAGATAGATAGATAGATAGATAGATAGATAGATAGATAGATAGATTAGAAATGTTAGATAGATGAGTTTGAATGAGTTTGAATGGGTTAGAAATAGTACATAGAAGGGCAGTCTGATTGAGTCTAATGGGCTTCAGTGTGTTTAGATTTGAATTTTTGACAGTTGGAGTTTGAATAGTCTTGGCCCATCTGAACATTCCGTCAATGTAAGTCTATGGGATTTTTATGATTTTTAATCTTCATTTTTATGAAAACCGTAAGTCCGATCAGTTAGAAAAGATATAGCAACTAACTTCAGATCAGTCTGAAGATCTGGGCTGAGTTTGGAGTCTGTAGAGTTAAAGCTCTAGGAGGAGTTAGAGTTGATAATTTAGTCTCAGAAGAATAATAATAATAATAATAATAATAATAATAATAAGAAGAAGTTTAAATAGCATTTCAGTAAGTTGGCTTTCTCAAGCCAACTTAATAATAAGAAGTTTAAATAGCATTTCAGTAAGTTGGCTTTCTCAAGCCAACTTAATAATAATAACTAGATAAAAAAGTTTGTCGAGACAAACTTTAAGTTGGCTTGAGAAAGCCGGAACAGAAAGTTTTAAAAAGTTTGAAAAGTTAAAAAAGTTTAAGTTTGTAAAGTTTGAAAAGTTTTAAGTTTGACGGTTTTCAGTCTGAATTAGTTTGAAGTTTACCATAGTTTTAAAAGCTTAAACTTTGATAGATAGATAGATAGATAGATAGATAGATAGGGTCAGATGATAGATAGATAGATAGATAGATAGATAGAATTAGTCAGATGATAGATAGACAGATAGATAGAGTCAGATGATAGATAGATAGATGGTAGGTGGTTGCTAGGATGTTGCTATGTGGTATCTAAGGTGCTCTGGATTGTTGCTAGGGTGTAGCTATGCGGTTGCTAAGGTACCAGGTCGGTTGCTAGGGTGTTGTTATGTGGTTGCTAGGGTACCTGGGGTGGTTGCTAGGGTGTTGCTAGACGGTTGCTAGGGTACCCGGGGTGGTTGCTAGGGTGTTGCTATGCGGTTGCTATGGTACTCAGGGTGGTTGCTAAGGTGTTGCTATGCGGTTGCTAGGGTGTCCAGGGTGGTTGCTAGGGTTTTGCTATGTGGTTGCTAGGGTACTCTGGGTGGTTGCTAGTGTGTTGCTATGCGGTTGCTAGGGTACCCGGTGCGGTTGCTAGGGTGATGTTATTCGGTTGCTAGGGTACCTAGGACGGTTGCTAGGGTGTTGCTATGCAGTTGCTATGGTACTCAGGGTGGTTGCTAAGATGTTGCTATGTGGTTTCTATGGTACTCAGGGTGGTTGCTAAGGTGTTGCTATGCAGTTTCTAGGGTGTCCAGGGTGGTTGCTAGGTTGTTGCTATGGGGTTGATAGGGTTCCTGGGATGGTTGCTAGGGAGTTGCTAGGGTACTCTGAGTGGTTGCTAAGGTGTTGCTATGTGGTTGCTATGGTACCCGGGGCAGTTGCTAGGGTATTGCTATCCGGTTACTAAGGTACTTGGGGTGGTTGCTAAGGTGTTGCTATGCGGTTGCTACGGTACCCCATGTGGTTGCTAGGGTGTTACTAGCATGTTGTTAACATGATTAGCAAGTTACTAGCATGTTAAAAGCATGATTAGCATGTTACTAGCATGTTGCTAGCACATTTCTAGCATGATCAGCAAGTTACTAGCATGTTTCTAGGATGACTAGCATGTTGTTAGCATGACTAGCAAGTTACTAGCATGTTACTAGCATTTTTCTAGCATGATTAGCATGTTACTATCATGATTAGCAAGTTACTAGCATGTTGCTAGCAGACAGATAGATAGATAGATAGATAGATAGATAGAAATAGTCAGATAGATAGATAGATAGATTAGAAATGTTAGATGAGTTTGAATGAGTTTGAATGGGTTAGAAATAGTACATAGAAGGGCAGTTTGATTGAGTCTAATGGGCTTCAGTGTGTTTAGATTTGAATTTTTGACAGTTGGAGTTTGAATAGTCTTGGCCCATCTGAACATTCCGTCAATGTAAGTCTATGGGATTTTTATGATTTTTAATCTTCATTTTTATGAAAACCGTAAGTCTGATCAGTTAGAAAAGATATAGCAACTAACTTCAGATCAGTCTGAAGATCTGGGCTGAGTTTGGAGTCTGTAGAGTTAAAGCTCTAGGAGGAGTTAGAGTTGATAATTTTAGTCTCAGAAGAATAATAATAAGAAGTTTAAATAGGATTTCAGTAAGTTGGCTTTCTCAAGCCAACTTAATAATAATAACTAGAATGTACATTTCCTGAAGAAAATGTGAGTGGTGCTTGCCGTGGCAAAACTCCGACATTGTAGACACCATGTGAGATAACACACACACACACACACTTTTTTTCCCCAGATGAATGTTAAGCATCCTAAACTCAGCATATGCTGAGGAAGAGTTTGTGGACCGAGCTGCTGAGCTGGAGATGCGCTCCAAGCTTGTAAATGATAACAGCGCAACACAAAGCGCGTCAGAGTTTAAGTGCGTTCTCAAATGAAACCCAAACAAACAGCACACGCAATAAAAGACTGAATAATATAATGCAAGCACTATCAAAGGTTTTACCACAAACTTTCACCTCAAGAAGTATCGCGAGATCTTATGCGCTCCCAAAAGCCAGGTGAAATGGCTCTGTATTTATTTAACATGCACTGCATTGTTAATTTTGCATGAAAAGACTGTTTTTATCGAAACCAAAAATGAACAATAATTTCATATATACTGCCTTTTAAAATTTCAAGTATTTTTCAAATACTTTTTCATAAATATAGCTGTTTTCAAGGGTTTTCCAGGACTTAAATTTCAAAACGTCAAATTCAAGTACTTCAAGCACTTTAAGCACCTTGTACAAACCCTGAATATTACAGATTTGCCTCATCACAATAGTCTGTGAACAAGCTCCATAGTGAAAGTGTGATTCCATTGGCTGTACAATCATGTACAAACGTTTATCTGTTTATGTACGGAACACAATGTGAAAGTGAAAGCGAGATGATTCCTTAGGCCCTGTGTGTGTGTGTGTGTGTGTGTGTGTGAACTGGTATATATGGTTTATGAGGACACAAATGTGTATAATTACATGGGTACTACAACGTGAAGGTGGTTTATGAGGACACTGCTTATGTCCCCGTAAACCAAAAGGCTTAAAAACATACTAAATGGTGTTTTTTTGAAAATCTAAAAATGCAGAAAGTTTCCTGTAAGGGGTAGGTTTAGGTGTAGGGTTGGTGTAGGGCAATAGCACATACAGTTTGTAAAGTATAAAAACCATTACGTCTATGGAGAGTCCCCGTAAACCACATATGCCAGACTGTGTGTGTGTGTGTGTGTTGAAATATTTAGCATGTTTTAGCACTTAGCTAATCATTATTAGCATGTAGCTATTCACTGCTAGCATGTGTAGCATGATGGAAGTCCTGTTTGCTCTGAATCAAAAGAGCAAATGACATTTCTATCCAAAGATATCCCTTTTGATCTGTTTAAATGGAGGTCTATGGGGTGGTTGCTAGGGTGCTGTAAGTGGTTGCTAGGGTGTGGCTATGAAGATCATAGGTCATTACTTATTGGTTACTTAAAAGATGAGTCAAATGAGTGTGTGTGAGTTACAGAGAGAGAGAGAGAGAAGGGGTTCCTAAGAGCCTGTGTGTGTGTGTGTGTGTGTGTGTGTGTGAGTGAGAAAGTGACAGTTGAGATTCAAATTCATGAACATTCCGCCATTGTAAGTCAATGGGACTTTTTTGCCCGCTTTTTCGTCCGCTGTGCGAACATCGTAGGTCCGATCGCTTAGAAAAGATATAGCACACCTCTCCTCAATGAGCCGGTCGATATGACACCTCATTCATAGGTCTGTGACAAACGGTGCAGGAGGAGTAGCGCGCCGAAGTTTTGTCCAGAAGAAGAATAAGAATAAGAAGAAGAAGAACTAGAATGTACATTTCCTGAAGAAAATGTGAGTGGTGCTTGCCGTGGCAAAACTCGGCACTAGGCCGTCAGTAGAGCCTTCAGCATGATTGTAGAGAGCCAACTCCCATGTCTGTATGATGTTGTGGAGCTGAGATATGGCTTCTTTATGTTGCTATACGGTCACTAGGGTGCTCTATATGGTTGCTAGGGTGTAGCTGCACAGTCGCCATGGTAATTCTTACAGACTGGTTTTTCAGCCGAAACAAAAGATATCTATACCACTTTCTGGTGCTGAGAAATTGCTTATTCATGTGTTTGTTCAGTCGCTAAGGTACTCTAAATTGTTGCTATGGATTGGCTTACAGTTTATGGGATGATATTTAAGGACTATTTGACAGTCTGAATCAACAGAGCCCAACCCCATGTTTCTACAATGTTCTGGTGCTGAATAATTGTTTGTTAATATCCTTTTACGGTTGCTAGGGTGCTGTAAGTGGTTGCTAGGGCATAGCTATGAAGTTGTCATGTCAGTACTTATTGGCTGCTTGATAGGCCGAGTCAAAAGAGCCCACCCCCAAGTCTCTGTGACCTCCTGATCCAAAGATATAATCTCATTAATTTTGTGCCAGTGTTAAGTCTATGGGACTTTTTCGCCCAAATTTTTTCATCCACCAGACGAACATCGTACACTCAATTACTTATAAAAGATATAGCACACCTCTCCTCAATATGTCGCATGATTTGACATCTCATTCATGGGTCTACGACAAAAGGTGCGGGAGGAGTAGCGTGCCGAAGTTTTGTCCGGGCGAATAGTAATAACAATACTAGAATGTACATTTCCTGAAGAAAATGTGAGTGGTGCTTGCCGTGGCAAAACTCCGACACTGTAGACACCATGTGAGATAACACACACACACACATTTGATGAATGTTAAGCATCCTAAACTCAGCATATGCAGAGGAAGAGTTTGTGAACCGAGCTGCTGAGATGGAGATGCGCTCCAAGCTTGTAAATGATAACAGCGCAACACAAAGCACGTCAGAGTTTATGTGTGTTCTCAAATGAAACCCAAACAAACAGCACATGCAATAAAAGACTGAATAATATAATGCAAGCACTATCAAAGGTTTTACCACAAACTTTCACCTCAAGAAGTATCGCGAGATCTTATGCGCTCCCAAAAGCCAGGTGAAATGGCTCTGTATTTATTTAACATGCACTGCATTGTTAATTTTGCATGAAAAGATTGTTTTTATCGAAACCAAAAATTAACAATAATTTCATATATACTGCCTTTTAAAATTTCAAGTATTTTTCAAATACTTTTTCATAAATATAGCTGTTTTCAAGGGTTTTCCAGGACTTAAATTTCAAAACGTCAAATTCAAGTACTTCAAGCACTTTAAGCACCTTGTACAAACTCTGAATATTACAGATTTGCCTCATCACAATAGTCTGTGAACAAGGTCCATAGTGAAAGTGTGATTTCATTGGCTGTACAATCATGTACAAACGTTTATCTGTTTATGTACGGAACACAATGTGAAAGTAAAGTGGAAGCTTGTCATCAGAAGAACAAGGCAGGTTATAAACATGTAATGTTGCAGAATTTGGAATTTGGCTAAGAAATTTTATGCCATGCGAGAGAGAAACAGAGAGAAAGAGAGATGATTCCTTAGGCCCTGTGTGTGTGTGTGTGTGTGTGTGTGTGTGTGTGAACTGGTATATATGGTTTATGAGGACACAAATGTGTATAATTACATGGGTACTACAACGTGAAGGTGGTTTATGAGGACACTGCCTATGTCCCCGTAAACCAAAAGGCTTAAAACCATACTAAATGGTGTTTTTTTGAAAATCTAAAAGTGCAGAAAGTTTCCTGTAAGGGGTAGGTTTAGGTGTAGGGTTGGTGTAGGGCAATAGCACATACAGTTTGTACAGTATAAAAACCATTACACCTATGGAGAGTCCCCGTAAACCACATATACCAGACTCTGTGTATGTGTGTGTGTGTGTGTGTGTGTGTTGGAATATTTAGCATGTTTTAGCACTTAGCTAATCATTATTAGCATGTAGCTATTCACTGCTAGCATGTGTAGCATGATGGAAGTCCTGTTTGCTCTGAATCAAAAGAGCAAATGACATTTCTATCCAAAGATATCCCTTTTGATCTGTTTAAATGGAGGTCTATGGGGTGGTTGCTAGGGTGCTGTAAGTGGTTGCTAGGGTGTGGCTATGAAGATCATAGGTCATTACTTATTGGTTACTTAAAAGATGAGTCAAATGAGTGTGTGTGAGTTACAGAGAGAGAGAGAGAGAAGGGGTTCCTAAGGGCCTGTGTGTGTGTGTGTGTGTGTGTGTGTGTGTGTGTGTGTGTGTGTGTGTGTGAGAAAGTGACAGTTGAGATTCAAATTCATGAACATTCCGCCATTGTAAGTCAATGGGACTTTTTTGCCTGCTTTTTTGTCCGCTGTGCGAACATCGTAGGTCCGATCGCTTAGAAAAGATATAGCACACCTCTCCTCAATGAGCCGGTCGATATGACACCTCATTCATGGGTCTGTGACAAACGGTGCAGGAGGAGTAGCGCGCCGAAGTTTTGTCCAGAAGAAGAATAAGAATAAGAAGAAGAACTAGATAAAAAAGTTTGTCGAGACAAACTTTAAGTTGGCTTGAGAAAGCCGGACCAGAAAGTTTAAAAAAGTTTGAAAAGTTTAAAAAAGTTTAAAAAGTTTAAAAAGTTTAAGTTTGAAAAGTTTGGGAAGTTTTAAGTTTGACGGTTTTCAGTCTGAATTAGTTTGAAGTTTAACGTAGTTTTAAAAGTTTAAAGTTTGATAGATAGATAGATAGATAGATAGATAGATAGATAGATAGATAGATAGATAGATAGATAGATAGATAGATATGCTCAGATTATAGATAGATAGATAGATAGATAGATAGATAGATAGATAGATAGATAGATAGAGTCAGATAATAGATAGATAGATAGATAGATAGATAGATAGATAGATAGATAGATAGATAGATAGGCTCAGATTATAGACAGATGGACAGACAGATAGACAGACAGTGACATAGATAGATAGATAGATAGATAGATAGATAGATAGATAGATAGATAGAGTCAGATAATAGATAGATAGATAGATAGATAGATAGATAGATAGATAGATAGATAGAGTCAGATAATAGATAGATAGATAGATAGATAGATAGATAGATAGATAGATAGATAGATAGATAGATAGATAGATAGATTCTAAGGACCTCAGAGTGGTTGCTAGGGTACTTACAGTGGTTGCTATGATGGTTGCTAGGCTAGCTCTGGTGGATGCTAAGGCGGTTGCTAAGGTGTTGCTATGCGGATGCTATGTTACTCAGGGTGGTTGCTAAGGTGTTGCTATGTGGTTGCTAGGGTGTCCAGGGTGGTTGCTAGGGTATTGCTTAGCGGTTGCTAGGGTGTTGCTATGGTACCCAGGGTGGTTGCTAAGGTGTTGCTATGCGGTTGCTAGGGTACCCGGAGTGGTTAATAAGGTCTTTCTATGTGGTTGCTAGGGTACTCAGGGTGGTTACTAAGTTGTTGCTAGGGTACCTGGGGTGGTTGCTAGGGTGTTGCTATGCGGTTGCTAGGGTACCCAGGGTGGTTGCTAAGGTGTTTCTATAAGGTTGCTAGGGTACTCAGGGTGGTTGCTAAGGTGTTGCTATGCGGTTGCTAGGGTACTGTGGGTGTTTGCTGAGGTGTTGCTATGCGGTTGCTAAGGTACCCAGGGTGGTTGCTAAGGTGTTGCTATGCGGTTGCTAGGGTACTCTTGGTGGTTGCTAAGGTGTTGCTATGCGGTTGCTAGGGTGCCCAGGGTGATTGCTAAGGTGTTGCTATGCGGTTGCTAGGGTACTTGGACTGGTTGCTAGGGTGTTGCTATGTGGTTGCTAAGGTATCTGGGGTGGTTGCTAGGGTGTTGCTATGTGGTTGCTAGGGTACACTGGGTGGTTGCTATGCGGTTGCTAGGGTACCCGGGTTGGTTGCTAAGGTGTTGCTATGCGGTTGCTTCAGAACCCGCGGCGGTTGCTAGGGTGTTGCTATTCGGTTACTAGGATTCTTGGTGGGGTTGCTAAGGTGTTGCCCTGTGGTTGCTACGGTCCCCCGTGTGGTTGCTTGGGTGTTAGTAGCATGTTTTTAACATGATTAGCAAGTTACTATCATGTTACCAGCATGATTAGCATGTTACTAGCATATTGCTAGCATATTTCTAGCATGATTAGCGAGTTACTAGCATGTTTCTAGGATGATTAGCTTGTTGTTAGCATGTTTCTAGGATGATTAGCATGTTGTTAACATGATTAGCAAGTTACTAGCATGTTGCTAGCACATTTCTGGCATGATTAGCATTTTTCTAGCATGTTGTTAGCATGACTAGCAAGTTACTAGCATGTTAATAGCATTTTCTAGCATGATTAGCATGTTATTATCATGATTAGCAAGTTACTAGCATGTTGCTAGCAGATAGATAGATAGATAAATAGATAGATAGATAGATAGATAGATAGACAGATAGATAGATAGAAATAGATCGTAGATAGATAGATACATAGATAGATAGATAGATAGATAGATAGATAGAGTCAGATGATAGATAGATAGATAGATAGATAGATAGATAGATAGATAGATAGATAGATAGATAGATAGATAGATAGAGTCAGATAATAGATAGATAGATAGATAGATAGATAGATAGATAGATAGATAGATAGATAGATAGATAGATAGATAGAAATAGATCGTAGATAGATAGATAGATAGATAGATAGATAGATAGATAGATAGATAGATAGATAGATAGAGTCAGATGATAGATAGATAGATAGATAGATAGATAGAGTCAGATAATAGATAGATAGATAGATAGATAGATAGATAGATAGATAGATAGAAATAGATCGTAGATAGATAGATAGATAGATAGATAGATAGATAGATAGATAGATAGATAGATAGATAGATAGGCTCAGATTATAGACAGACAAACAGACAGACAGATAGATAGATAGACAGATAAATAGATTAGAAATATTAGATAGATGAGTTTGAATGAGTTTGAATGGGTTAGAAATACTACATAGAAGGGCAGTCTGATTGAGTCTCATGGGCTTCAGTGTGTTTAGATTTGAATTTTTGACAGTTGGAGTTTGAATTGTCTTGGCCCATCTGAACATTCCGTCAATGTAAGTCTATGGGATTTTTATGATTTTTAATCTTCATTTTTATGAAAACCGTAAGTCCGGTCAGTTAGAAAAGATATAGCAACTAACTTCAGATCAGTCTGAAGATCTGGGCTGAGTTTGGAGTCTGTAGAGTTAAAGCTCTAGGAGGAGTTAGAGTTGATAATTTTAGTCTCAGAAGAATAATAATAATAATAATAATAAGAAGTTTAAATAGGATTTCAGTAAGTTGGCTTTCTCAAGCCAACTTAACTAGATAAAAAAGTTTGTCGAGACAAACTTTAAGTTGGCTTGAGAAAGCCGGACCAGAGAGTTTTAAAAAGTTTGAAAAGTTTAAAAAAGTTTGAAAAGTTTAAAAAAGTTTGAAAAGTTTAAAAAAAGTTTAAGAAGTTTAAAAAGTTTAAATTTGAAAAGTTTGGGAAGTTTTAAGTTTGACGGTTTTCAGTCTGAATTAGTTTGAAGTTTAACGTAGTTTTAAAAGTTTAAAGTTTGATAGATAGACAGACAGACAGATAGATAGATAGATAAATAGATAGACAGACAGAGAGATATTATCCCTTATTATTATCGTTGATTATCCCTTACATATACATACACACACATATATATATATATATATATAGATAGATAGATAAAACAACTAAAATGGCTAAATAAAAAATAATAAATAAATAAATAAATAAATAATAAATTGTTAGTTTGGCATGTTTAAACCCTCATCCATTCCTCCCGAACCTATAACAAAAGTGTCCCTCGTGGGTCCAAATGACCCGAAGGCATTCAACGTTAATTTTTTTTCAGTCGTGAAATTCTTTTTTATCTATTTAAAATAAAAAAAAAAAGTAGGTTTTGTTATTATTTTTGGTGATTTATTTTATTTTCCTTAAATTCTGAATTTTTTATGGAAATTAGCATATTTGCATACATAATTTCACCAAAAAAAAAAAAAAACAGACAAACAAACAAAAAAAAAAACAAAGACACAATTTCTACTTTAATCATCATTATCCATCAGGAACTGGGTCACTGAGTGTCTCTGAGGCCATCTGGCTGGGAAAATGACAAAAAATTGCATTTATATTTTCAGCCACTAGATGGGCCTATTGAACCCTATGGAGATTCTCAACAGAGCTCAAACAGTGAAATCTTCAAAACTACACCAACTTCAGGCTTCATTTAGCTTTCAGATATATCTCAAGGCTTTCAGATATATATAAAAACATTTAAATATATATACATATGTAAAAAAATAAATAAATAAATAAATAAATAAATAAAATTATACTGGATTTTAATCCAAACATATGTATAGCCATACATTTTCATAAATATAAAAGATAAATTTAAAAATATAAATATGATATCAAATCATTAGTCTTTACCTCTTCCCTCAAATTTATAAATGAATGGCTCTCTATGGGCCTCTGCTGGATATATATGGTCATTACACTATTCTTTCAAAAACTGATTTCTACAAGTTTTTCTCTAACCACCAGATGGCAGAATTGTACACCTAACACCTAGATCAATCTCCAGAAACAATTTAAATTAAATTTAGATCATCATTTAAGAGATTTATTAATAAAAATGTAATATTTCACATGCAAGCTAATGGTGTAGTTGAGGATTTTTGTGGTAAACAGGTACAAAAGTACTTCATTTCTCCCAAAACACAGCATTAATGTATAGATGAGAAGTAAACAAAAAAAAAAAAAAGATATATTATTTGTATGATTAAAAATTTATAAATGTTTTACAATTACTCTTTCAATTTTGGGGTCATATTGACCCCAAAGGACACAGGTGTAAACAGGAAAAACAGGTCTTATGAGGGTTAAGAAATAATGCTAATACAAATGAGAATAAATACAGTGTATATATTATATATTTCACATTTTCTGTCTATTTCTTGTGTGCGTGTGTTTGTGTATGTGTTAAATAGGGAAGGTATGTTTGTTTGTGTGTGTGTGTGTGTGTGTGTGTGTCTGTGTGTGTGTCTGTGTGTGTGTGTGTGTGTGAGAGAGATAGATCTCAGATAGATAGATAGATAGATAGATAGATAGATAGATAGATAGATAGAGTCAATGATAGATAGATAGATAGATAGATAGATAGATAGATAGATAGATAGATAGATAGATAGATAGATAGATAGATAGATAGATAGATAGATTCAATGACAGATAAATAGATAGATAGATAGATAGATAGATAGATAGATAGATAGATAGATAGATAGATAGACAGATAGATAGATAGATAGATAGATATAGTCAGATTGTAGATAGATAGATAGATAGATAGATAGATAGACAGATAGATAGATTAGGGATATTAGATAGATGAGTTTGAATGAGTTTGAATGGGTTAGAAATAGTACATAGAAGGGCAGTCTGATTGAGTCTAATGGGCTTCAGTGTGTTTAGATTTGAATTTTTGACAGTTGGAGTTTGAATTGTCTTGGCCCATCTGAACATTCCGTCAATGTAAGTCTATGGGATTTTTATGATTTTTAATCTTCATTTTTATGAAAACCGTAAGTCCGATCAGTTTGAAAAGATATAGCAACTAACTTCAGATCAGTCTGAAGATCTGGGCTGAGTTTGGAGTCTGTAGAGTTAAAGCTCTAGGAGGAGTTAGAGTTGATAATTTAGTCTCAGAAGAATAATAATAATAACTAGATAAAAAAGTTTGTCGAGACAAACTTTAAGTTGGCTTGAGAAAGCCGGACCAGAAAGTTTAAAAAAGTTTGAAAAGTTTAAAAAAGTTTAAGAAGTTTAATAAGTTTGGGAAGTTTTAAGTTTGATGGTTTTCAGTCTGAATTAGTTTGAAGTTTAACGTAGTTTTAAAAGTTTAAAGTTTGATAGATAGATAGAGAGATAGATAGATAGATAGATTTTAAGGACCTCAGAGTGGTTGCTAGGGTACTTAAAGTGGTTGCTATGATGGTTGCTAGGCTAGCTCCGGTGGTTGCTAAGGCGGTTGCTAAGGTGTTGCTATGCGGTTGCTGTGTTACTCAGGGTCGTTGCTAAGGTGTTGCTATCCGGTTGCTAGGGTACCCGGGATGGTTGCTAAGGTGTTGCTATATGGTTGCTACGGTCCCCGGGGCGGTTGCTAGGGTGTTAGTAGCATGTTTTTAACATGATTAGCAAGTTACTAGCATGTTACCAGCATGATTAGCATGTTACTAGCATGTTGCTAGCACATTTCTAGCATGATTAGCAAGTTCCTAGCATGTTTCTAGGATGATTAGCATGTTGTTAGCATGTTTCTAGGATGATTAGCATGTTGTTAACATGATTAGCAAGTTACTAGCATGTTGCTAGCACATTTCTGGCATGATTAGCATGTTACTAGCATGTTGTTAGCATGATTAGCAAGTTACTAGCATGTTTCTAGAATTATTAGCATGTTTTTAGCATGTTTCTAGGATGATTAGCATGTTGTTAGCATGACTAGCAAGTTACTAGCAAGTTATTAGCATTTTTCTAGCATGATTAGCATGTTACTATCATGATTAGCAAGTTACTAGCATGTTACAAGCATGATTAGCAAGTTACTAGCATGTTGCTAGCAGATAGATAGATAGATAGATAGATAGATAGATAGATAGATAGATAGATAGATAGATAGATAGAAATAGATCGTAGATAGATAGAGTCAGATTATAGATAGATAGATAGATAGATAGATAGATAGATAGAGTCAGATGATAGATAGATAGATAGATAGATAGATAGATAGATAGATAGATATAGTCAGATTGTAGATAGATAGATAGATAGATAGATAGATAGATAGATATAGTCAGATTGTAGATAGATAGATAGATAGATAGAGTGAATGATAGATAGATAGATAGATAGATAGATAGATAGATAGATAGATAGATAGATAGATAGATATAGTCAGGTGATAGATAGATAGATAGAGAGTCAATGATAGATAGATAGATAGATAGATAGATAGATAGATAGATAGATAGATATAGTCAGATTGTAGATAGATAGATAGATAGATAGATAGATAGAAATAGATAGATAGATAGATAGATAGATAGATAGATAGATAGATAGATAGATAGATAGATATAGTCAGATTGTAGATAGATAGATAGATAGATAGAGTGAATGATAGATAGATAGATAGATAGATAGATAGATAGATAGATAGATAGATATAGTCAGGTGATAGATAGATAGATAGATAGATAGATAGATAGATAGATAGATAGATAGGTAGATAGATAGATTAGAAATATTAGATAGATGAGTTTGAATGAGTTTGAATGGGTTAGAAATAGTACATAGAAGGGCAGTCTGATTGAGTCTAATGGGCTTCAGTGTGTTTAGATTTGAATTTTTGACAGTTGGAGTTTGAATTGTCTTGGCCCATCTGAACATTCCGTCAATGTAAGTCTATGGGATTTTTATGATTTTTAATCTTCATTTTTATGAAAACCGTAAGTCCGATCAGTTAGAAAAGATATAGCAACTAACTTCAGATCAGTCTGAAGATCTGGGCTGAGTTTGGAGTCTGTAGAGTTAAAGCTCTAGGAGGAGTTAGAGTTGATAATTTTAGTCTCAGAAGAATAATAATAATAATAATAATAAGTTTAAATAGGATTTCAGTAAGTTGGCTTTCTCAAGCCAACTTAACTAGATAAAAAAGTTTGTCGAGACAAACTTTAAGTTGGCTTGAGAAAGCTGGACCAGAAAGTTTTAAAAAGTTTGAAAAGTTTAAAAATTTCAAAAAGTTTAAGAAGTTTAAAAAAAAAATTAAGTTTCAGTCTGAAACAGTTTAATGTTTAAAGTAGTTTTAAAAGCTTAAAGTTTAGATGTTTTGAAGGCAATGCAGTCTGTCAGTGATAGATAGATAGATAGATAGATAGATAGATAGATAGATAGATAGATAGATAGATAGAATTAGTCAGATGATAGATAGACAGATAGATAGATAGATAGATAGATAGATAGATAGATAGATAGATAGATAGATAGATAGAATTAGTCAGATGATAGATAGACAGATAGATAGATAGATAGATAGACGGATAGATAGACAGATAGACAGATAGATAGATAGATAGATAGATAGATAGATAGATAGATAGATCTGCTAAGATATATAGATGCTAAGATAGATAGATCTGAGGCCAACTAAGGACCTCAGAGTGGTTGCTAGGGTATTCTAGGTGGTTGCTAGGATGTTGATATGTGTTAGCTAAGGTGCTCCTGATTGTTGCTAGGGTGTTGCTATGTGGTTGCTAGGGTACTTGGGGTGGTTGCTAGGGTGTAGCTATGCGGTTGCTAAGGTACCCAGATCGGTTGCTAGGGTGTTGCTATGTGGTTGCTAGGTTACCTGGGGCGGTTGCTATGGTAATGTTATGTGGTTGCTAGGGTATCTAGGACGGTTGCTAGGGTGTTGCTATGCGGTTGCTATGGTACTCAGGGTGGTTGCTAAGGTGTTACTATGCGGTTGCTATGGTATTCAGGGTGGTTGCTAAGGTGTTGCTATGCGGTTGCTAGGGTGTCCATGGTGGTTGCTAGGGTTTTGCTATGTGGTTTCTAGAGTACTCTGGGAGGTTGCTAGGGTTTTGCTATACGGTTGCTAGGGTATCTGGTGCGGTTGCTAGGGTACCTAGGATGGTTGCTAGGGTGTTGCTATGCAGTTGCTATGGTACTCAGGGTGGTTGCTAAGATGTTGCTATGTGGTTGCTATGGTACTCAGGGTGGTTGCTAAGGTGTTGCTATGCGGTTGCTAGGGTGTCCAAGGTGGTTGCTAGGTTGTTGCTCTGGGGTTGCTAGGGTTCTTGGGATGGTTGCTAGGGAGTTGCTAGGGTACTCTGAGTGCTTGCTAAGCTGTTGCTATGCGGTTGCTAGGGTACCTTGGGTGGTTGCTTAGGTGTTGCTATGCGGTTGCTGCGGTACCCGGGGCGGTTGTTAAGGTGTTGCTAAGCGGTTGGTATGGTACCCCGTGTGGTTGCTAGGTTGTTACTAGCATGTTGTTAACATGATTAGCAAGTTACTAGCATGTTACAAGCATGATTAGCATCTTACTAGCATATTGCTAGCACATTTCTAGCATGATTAGCAATCTACTAGCATGTTTCTAGGATGATTAGCATGTTGTTAGCATGTTTCTAGGATGATTAGCATGTAGATAACATGATTAGCAAGTTACTAGCATGTTGCTAGTACATTTCTGGCATGATTAGCACGTTACAAGCATGTTGTTAGCATGATTAGCAAGTTGCTAGTATGTTGCTAGGATGTTTCTAACAATTTGCTAGCATGACTAGCAAGTGACTAGCATGTTGTTAGCATGACTAGCAAGTGACTAGCATGTTTGCTAGCATGACTAGCAAGTGACTAGCATGTTGTTAGCATGACTAGCAAGTGACTAGCATGTTTGCTAGCATGACTAGCAAGTGACTAGCATGTTACTAGCATGATTAGCAAGTGACTAGCATGTTGTTAGCATGACTAGCAAGTGACTAGCATGTTTGCTAGCATGATTAGCAAGTTACTAGCATGTTGTTAGCATGACTAGCAAGTTACTCGCATGTTACTAGCATTTTTCTAGCATGATTAGCATGTTACTATCATGATCAGCAAGTGACTAGCATGTTACTAGCATGATTAGCAAGTGACTAGCATGTTGTTAGCATGACTAGCAAGTGACTAGCATGTTTGCTAGCATGATTAGCAAGTTACTAGCATGTTGTTAGCATGACTAGCAAGTTACTCGCATGTTACTAGCATTTTTCTAGCATGATTAGCATGTTACTATCATGATCAGCAAGTTACTAGCATGTTGCTAGCAGATAGATAGATAGATAGATAGATAGAAATAGTCAGATTGTAGATAGATAGATAGATAAATAGATAGATAGAAATAATCAGATAGATAGATAGATAGATAGATAGATAGATAGATAGATAGAAAGAAATAGTCAGATTGTACATAGATAGATGGATAGATAGATAGATAGATAGATAAGAAATATTAGATAGATGAGTTTGAATGAGTTTGAATGGGTTAGAAATAGTACATAGAAGGGCAGTCTGATTGAGTCTAATGGGCTTCAGTGTGTTTAGATTTGAATTTTTGACAGTTGGAGTTTGAATTGTCTTGGCCCATCTGAACATTCCGTCAATGTAAGTCTATGGGATTTTTATGATTTTTAATCTTCATTTTTATGAAAACCGTAAGTCCGATCAGTTAGAAAAGATATAGCAACTAACTTCAGATCAGTCTGAAGATCTGGGCTGAGTTTGGAGTATGTAGAGTTAAAGCTCTAGGAGGAGTTAGAGTTGATAATTTTAGTCTCAGAAGAATAATAATAATAACTAGATAAAAAAGTTTGTCGAGACAAACTTTAAGTTGGCTTGAGAAAGCCGGACCAGAGAGTTTTAAAAAGTTTGAAAAGTTTAAAAAAGTTTGAAAAGTTTAAAAAAGTTTGAAAAGTTTAAAAAAAGTTTAAGAAGTTTAAAAAGTTTAAATTTGAAAAGTTTGGGAAGTTTTAAGTTTGACGGTTTTCAGTCTGAATTAGTTTGAAGTTTAACGTAGTTTTAAAAGTTTAAAGTTTGATAGATAGACAGACAGACAGATAGATAGATAGATAAATAGATAGACAGACAGAGAGATATTATCCCTTATTATTATCGTTGATTATCCCTTACATATACATACATACATACACACACATATATATATATATATATAGATAGATAGATAAAACAACTAAAATGGCTAAATAAAAAATAATAAATAAATAAATAAATAAATAATAAATTGTTAGTTTGGCATGTTTAAACCCTCATCCATTCCTCCCGAACCTATAACAAAAGTGTCCCTCGTGGGTCCAAATGACCCGAAGGCATTCAACGTTAATTTTTTTTCAGTCCTGAAATTCTTTTTTATCTATTTAAAAAAAAAAAAAAAAGTAGGTTTTGTTATTATTTTTGGTGATTTATTTTATTTTCCTTAAATTCTGAATTTTTTATGGAAATTAGCATATTTGCATACATAATTTCACCAAAAAAAAAAAAAAACAGACAAACAAACAAAAAAAAAAAACAAAGACACAATTTCTACTTTAAACATCATTATTCATCAGGAACTGGGTCACTGAGTGTCTCTGAGGCCATCTGGCTGGAAAAATGACAAAAAATTGCATTTATATTTTCAGCCACTAGATGGGCCTATTGAACCCTATGGAGATTCTCAACAGAGCTCAAACAGTGAAATCTTCAAAACTACACCAACTTCAGGCTTCATTTAGCTTTCAGATATATCTCAAGGCTTTCAGATATATATAAAAACATTTAAATATATATACATATGTAAAAAAAAATAAAATAAATAAAATAAATAAATAAATAAAATTATACTGGATTTTAATCCAAACATATGTATAGCCATACATTTTCATAAATATAAAAGATAAATTTAAAAATATAAATATGATATCAAATCATTAGTCTTTACCTCTTCCCTCAAATTTATAAATGAATGGCTCTCTATGGGCCTCTGCTGGATATATATGGTCATTACACTATTCTTTTAAAAACTGATTTCTACAAGTTTTTCTCTAACCACCAGATGGCAGAATTGTACACCTAACACCTAGATCAATCTCCAGAAACAATTTAAATTAAATTTAGATCATCATTTAAGAGATTTATTCATAAAAATGTAATATTTCACATGCAAGCTAATGGTGTAGTTGAGGATTTTTGTGGTAAACAGGTACAAAAGTACTTCATTTCTCCCAAAACACAGCATTAATGTATAGATGAGAAGTAAACAAAAAAAAATTATATATTATTTGTATGATTAAAAATTTATAAATGTTTTACAATTACTCTTTCAGTTTTGGGGTCATATTGACCCCAAAGGACACAGGTGTAAACAGGAAAAACAGGTCTTATGAGGGTTAAGAAATAATGCTAATACAAATGCGAATAAATGCAGTGTATATATTATATATTTCACATTTTCTGTCTATTTCTTGTGTGCGTGTGTTTGTGTATGTGTTAAATAGGGAAGGTATGTTTGTTTGTGTGTGTGTGTGTGTGTGTGTGTGAGAGATAGATCTCAGATAGATAGATAGATAGATAGATAGATAGATAGATAGATAGATAGATAGATAGATAGATAGATAGATAGATAGAAATGGTCAGATTATAGATAGATAGATAGATAGATAGATAGAAATTGTCAGATTATAGATAGATAGATAGATAGATAGATAGATAGAAATAGTCAGATTATAGATAGATAGATAGATAGATAGATAGATAGACAGATCAGAAATATTAGATAGATGAGTTTGAATGAGTTTGAATGGGTTAGAAATAGTACATAGAAGGGCAGTCTGATTGAGTCTAATGGGCTTCAGTGTGTTTAGATTTGAATTTTTGACAGTTGGAGTTTGAATAGTCTTGGCCCATCTGAACATTCCGTCAATGTAAGTCTATGGGATTTTTATGATTTTTAATCTTCATTTTTATGAAAACCATAAGTCCGATCAGTTAGAAAAGATATAGCAACTAACTTCAGATCAGTCTGAAGATCTGGGCTGAGTTTGGAGTCTGTAGAGTTAAAGCTCTAGGAGGAGTTAGAGTTGATAATTTAGTCTCAGAAGAATAATAATAATAATAATAATAATAATAATAATAACTAGATAAAAAAGTTTGTCAAGACAAACTTTAAGTTGGCTTGAGAAAGCCGGACCAGAAAGTTTTAAAAAGTTTGAAAAGTTTAAAAAAGTTTGAAAAGTTAAAAAAAAGTTTAAGAAGTTTAAAAAGTTTAAGTTTGAAAAGTTTGGGAAGTTTTAAGTTTGACGGTTTTCAGTCTGAATTAGTTTGAAGTTTAGCGTAGTTTTAAAAGTTTAAAGTTTGATAGATAGATAGATAGATAGATAGATAGATAGATAGGCTCAGATTATAGATAGACAGACAGACAGACAGACAGACAGACAGATAGATAAATAGATAGATAGACAGATAGATAGATAGATAGATAGATAGGCTCAGATTATAGATAGACAGACAGACAGACAGACAGACAGATAGATAGATAGATAGATAGATAGATAGATAGATAGACAGATAGATAGATAGATAGATAGATGATTCTAAGGACCTCAGAGTGGTTGCTAGGGTACTTAGAGTGGTTGCTATGATGGTTGCTAGGCTAGCTCTGGTGGTTGCTAAGGCGGTTGCTAAGGTGTTGCTATGTGGTTGCTAGGTTAATCAGGGTGGTTGCTAGGTTGGTTTCGATAGTTGCTAGAGTGTTGCTATGAAGTTAGCAAATGACTAGCATGTCGCTAGCATGATTAGCAAGTGATTAGCATGTTGCTAGCAAGATTAACAAGTGACTAGCATGTTTCTAGCATGTTTTAGCATAATTAGCATGTTACTAGCATTTTGCTAGCAAGACTAGCAAGTGACTAGCATGTTGCTAGCATGATTAACAAGTTACTAGCATGTCACTAGCATTTTTCTAGCATGATTAACAAGTTACTAGCATGTTGCTAGCATGATTTTAGCATGATTAGCAAGTTACTAGCATGTCGCTAGCTTGTTTCTAGCATGATTAGCAGGTTACTAGCATGTTGCTAGCATGTTTTTAGCATCATTAGCAAGTAACTAGCATGTTGCTAGCCTGATTAGCAAGTTACTAGCATGTCGGTAGCATGTTTCTAGCATGATTAGCAAGTTACTAGCATGTCGCTAGCATGTTTCTAGCATGATTAACAAGTTACTAGCATGTTGCTAGCATGATTAGCAAGTTACTAGCATGTCGCTAGCTTGTTTCTAGCATGATTAGCAAGTTACTAGCATGTTGCTAGCATGTTTTTAGCATCATTAGCAAGTAACTAGCATGTTGCTAGCATGATTAGCATTCTACCAGCATGTTAATGTTTCTAGTATAATTAGCATGTCACTAGGATAGATAGACAGATAGATAGATTGATAGATAGAGTCAGATGATAGATAGATAGATAGATAGATAGATAGATAGATAGATACATAGATAGATAGATAGATAGATAGATATTGTCAGATGATAGATAGATAGATAGATAGATAGATAGATAGATAGATAGATAGAGTCAATGATTGATAGATAGATAGATAGATAGATAGATAGATAGATAGATAGAGTCAATGATAGATAGATAGATAGATAGATAGATAGATATAGTCAGGTGATAGATAGATAGATAGATAGATAGATAGATAGATAGATAGATAGATTGGAAATATTAGACAGATGAGTTTGAATGAGTTTGAATGGGTTAGAAATAGTACATAGAAGGGCAGTCTGATTGAGTCTAATGGGCTTCAGTGTGTTTAGATTTGAATTTTTGACAGTTGGAGTTTGAATTGTCTTGGCCCATCTGAACATTCCGTCAATGTAAGTCTATGGGATTTTTATGATTTTTAATCTTCATTTTTATGAAAACCGTAAGTCTGATCAGTTAGAAAAGATATAGCAACTAACTTCAGATCAGTCTGAAGATCTGGGCTGAGTTTGGAGTCTGTAGAGTTAAAGCTCTAGGAGGAGTTAGAGTTGATAATTTTAGTCTCAGAAGAATAATAATAATAACTAGATAAAAAAGTTTGTCGAGACAAACTTTAAGTTGGCTTGAGAAAGCCGGACCAGAAAGTTTAAAAAAGTTTGAAAAGTTTAAAAAAGTTTAAGAAGTTTAAAAAGTTTAAGTTTGAAAAGTTTGGGAAGTTTTAAGTTTGATAGATAGATAGATAGATAGATAGATAGATAGATAGATAGATATGCTCAGATTATAGATAGATAGATAGATAGATAGATAGATAGATAGATAGATAGATAGATAGATAGAGAGATAGACTCAGATGATAGATAGATAGATAGATAGATAGATAGATAGATAGATAGATAGATAGAGTCAGATAATAGATAGATATATAGATATATAGATTTATAGATAGATAGATAGATAGATAGATAGATAGATAGAGTCAGATAATAGATAGATAGATAGATAGATAGATAGATAGATAGATAGATAGATAGGCTCAGATTAAAGATAGATAGATAGATAGATAGATAGATAGATAGAGTCAGATAATAGATAGATAGATAGATAGATAGATAGATAGAGTCAGATAATAGATAGATAGATAGATAGATAGATAGATAGATAGATAGATAGATAGATAGATTCTAAGGACCTCAGAGTGGTTGCTAGGGTACTTAGAGTGGTTGCTATGATGGTTGCTAGGCTAGCTCTGGTGGTTGCTAAGGCGGTTGCTAAGGTTTTGCTATGCGGTTGCTATGTTACTCAGGGTAGTTGCTAAGGTGTTGCTATGTGGTTGCTAGGGTGTCCAGGGTGGTTGCTAGGGTATTGCTTAGCGGTTGCTAGGGTGTTGCTATGGTACCCAGGGTGGTTGCTAAGGTGTTGCTATGCGGTTGCTAGGGTACCCGGAGTGGTTGCTAAGGTGTTTCTATGTGGTTGCTAGGGTACTCAGGGTGGTTACTAAGTTGTTGCTAGGGTACCCGGGGTGGTTGCTAGGGTGTTGCTATGCGGTTGCTAGGGTACCCAGGGTGGTTGCTAAGGTGTTTCTATAAGGTTGCTAGGGTAATCAGGGTGGTTGCTAAGGTGTTGCTATGCGGTTGCTAGGGTACTCTAGGTGGTTGCTAAGGTGTTGCTATGCGGTTGCTAGGGTGCCCAGGGTGATTGCTAAGGTGTTGCTATGCGGTTGCTAGGGTACTTGGGCTGGTTGCTAGGGTGTTGCTATGTGGTTGCTAAGGTATCTGGGGTGGTTGCTAGGGTGTTGCTATGTGGTTGCTAGGGTACACTGGGTGGTTGCTATGCGGTTGCTAGGGTACCCGGGTTGGTTGCTAAGGTGTTGCTATGCGGTTGCTACAGAACCCGCGGCGGTTGCTAGGGTGTTGCTATTCGGTTACTAGGATTCTTGGTGTGGTTGCTAAGGTGTTGCCCTGTGGTTGCTACGGTCCCCCGGGTGGTTGCTTGGGTGTTAGTAGCATGTTTTTAACATGATTAGCAAGTTACTAGCATGTTACCAGCATGATTAGCATGTTACTAGCATGTTGCTAGCATATTTCTAGCATGATTAGCGAGTTACTAGCATGTTTCTAGGATGATTAGCTTGTTGTTAGCATGTTTCTAGGATGATTAGCATGTTCTTAACATGATTAGCAAGTTACTAGCATGTTGCTAGCACATTTCTGACATGATTAGCATGTTACTAGCATGACTAGCAAGTTACTAGCATGTTAACACCATTTTCTAGCATGATTAGCATGTTACTATCATGATTAGCAAGTTACTAGCATGTTGCTAGCAGATAGATAGATAAATAGATAGATAGATAGATAGATAGATAGATAGATAGAAATAGATCGTAGATAGATAGATAGATAGATAGATAGATAGATAGATAGATAGATAGATAGATAGAGTCAGATAATAGATAGATAGATAGATAGATAGATAGATAGATAGATAGATAGATAGATAGATAGATAGATAGGCTCAGATTATAGACAGACATACAGACAGACAAATAGATAGATAGACAGATATATAAATTAGAAATATTAGATAGATGAGTTTGAATGAGTTTGAATGGGTTAGAAATAGTACATAGAAGGGCAGTCTGATTGAGTCTAATGGGCTTCAGTGTGTTTAGATTTGAATTTTTGACAGTTGGAGTTTGAATTGTCTTGGCCCATCTGAACATTCCGTCAATGTAAGTCTATGGGATTTTTATGATTTTTAATCTTCATTTTTATGAAAACCGTAAGTCCGATCAGTTAGAAAAGATATAGCAACTAACTTCAGATCAGTCTGAAGATCTGGGCTGAGTTTGGAGTCTGTAGAGTTAAAGCTCTAGGAGGAGTTAGAGTTGATAATTTTAGTCTCAGAAGAATAATAATAATAATAACTAGATAAAAAAGTTTGTCGAGACAAACTTTAAGTTGGCTTGAGAAAGCCGGACCACAAAGTTTAAAAAAGTTTGAAAAGTTTAAAAAAGTTTGAAAAGTTTAAAAAAGTTTAAGAAGTTTAAAAAGTTTAAGTTTGAAAACTTTGGGAAGTTTTAAGTTTGACGATTTTCAGTCTGAATTAGTTTGAAGTTTAACGTAGTTTTAAAAGTTTAAAGATAGATAGATAGATAGATAGATAGATAGATAGATAGAGAGATAGATAGATAGATAGATAGAGTCAATAATAGATAGATAGATAGATAGATAGATAGATAGATAGAGTCAGATAATAGATAGATAGATAGATAGATAGATAGATAGATAGATAGATGAGTCAGATGATAGATAGATAGATAGATAGATAGATAGATAGATAGATAGATAAAGTCAATGATAGATAGATAGATAGATAGATAGATAGATAGATAGGCTCAGATTATAGATAGACAGACAGACAGACAGATAGATAGATAGATAGATAGATAGATAGATAGATAGATAGACAGACAGATAGATAGATAGATAGATAGATAGATAGATAGATAGATTCTAAGGACCTCAGAGTGGTTGCTAGGGTACTTAGAGTGGTTGCTATGATGGTTGCTAGGCTAGCTCTGGTGGTTGCGAAGGCGGTTGCTAGGGTATTGCTTAGCGGTTGCTAGGGTGTTGCTATGGTACCCAGGGTGGTTTCTAAGGTGTTGCTATGCGGTTGCTTGGGTACCCGGAGTGGTTGCTAAGGTGTTTCTATGTGGTTGCTAGGGTACTCGGGGTGGTTATTAAGTTGTTGCTAGGGTACCCGGGGTGGTTGCTAGGGTGTTGCTATGCGGTTGCTAGGGTACCCAGGGTGGTTGCTAAGGTGTTTCTATGCGGTTGCTAGGGTACTCAGAGTGGTTGCTAAGGTGTTGCTATGCGGTTGCTAGGGTACTCTGGGTGGTTGCTGAGGTGTTGCTATGCGGTTGCTAGGGTACTCTGGGTGGTTGCTATGGTGTTGCTATGCGGTTGCTAGGGTGCCCAGGGTGATTGCTAAGGTGTTGCTATGCGGTTGCTAGGGTACTTGGGCTGGTTGCTAGGGTGTTGCTATGTGGTTGCTAAGGTATCTGGGGTGGTTGCTAGGGTTTTGCTATGCGGTTGCTAGGGTACTTGGGCTGGTTGCTAGGGTGTTGATATGTGGTTGCTAAGGTATCTGGGGTGGTTGCTAGGGTGTTGCTATGTGGTTGCTAGGGTACACTGGGTGGTTGCTATGCGGTTGCTAGGTTACCCGGGTTGGTTGCTAAGGTGTTTCCCTGTGGTTGCTACGGTACCCCGTGTGGTTGCTTGGGTGTTAGTAGCATGTTTTTAACATGATTAGCAAGTTACTAGCATGTTACCAGCATGATTAGCATGTTACTAGCATGTTGCTAGCATATTTCTAGCATGATTAGCAAGTTACTAGCATGTTTCTAGGATGATTAGCTTGTTGTTAGCATGTTTCTAGGATGATTAGCATGTTGTTAACATGATTAGCAAGTTACTAGCATGTTGCTAGCACATTTCTGGCATGATTAGCATGTTACTAGCATGTTGTTAGCATGATTAGCAAGTTACTAGCATGTTTCTAGAATGATTAGCATGTTTTTAGCATGTTTCTAGGATGACTAGCATGTTGTTAGCATGACTAGCAAGTTACTAGCATGTTAATAGCATTTTTCTAGCATGATTAGCAAGTTACTAGCATGTTGCTAGGAGATAGATAGATAGATAGATAGATAGATAGATAGATAGATAGATAGATAGAAATAGATCGTAGATAGATAGATAGATAGATAGATAGATAGAGTCAGATGATAGATAGATAGATAGATAGAGTCAGATGATAGATAGATAGATAGATAGATAGATAGATAGATAGATAGATAGATAGATAGATAGAGTCAGATGATAGATAGATAGATAGATAGATAGATAGATAGATAGAGTCAGATAATAGATAGATAGATAGATAGATAGATAGATAGATACATAGATAGATAGACAGATAGATAGATTAGAAATGTTAGATAGATGAGTTTGAATGAGTTTGAATGGGTTAGAAATAGTACATAGAAGGGCAGTCTGATTGAGTCTAATGGGCTTCAGTGTGTTTAGATTTGAATTTTTGACAGTTGGAGTTTGAATTGTCTTGGCCCATCTGAACATTCCGTCAATGTAAGTCTATGGGATTTTTATGATTTTTAATCTTCATTTTTATGAAAACCGTAAGTCCGATCAGTTAGAAAAGATATAGCAACTAACTTCAGATCAGTCTGAAGATCTGGGCTGAGTTTGGAGTCTGTAGAGTTAAAGCTCTAGGAGGAGTTAGAGTTGATAATTTAGTCTCAGAAGAATAATAATAATAATAATAATAATAATAATAAGAAGTTTAAATAGGATTTCAGTAAGTTGGCTTTCTCAAGCCAACTTAATAAGAAGTTTAAATAGGATTTCAGTAAGTTGGCTTTCTCAAGCCAACTTAATAATAATAAGAAGTTTAAATAGGATTTCAGTAAGTTGGCTTTCTCAAGCCAACTTAACTAGATAAAAAAGTTTGTCGAGACAAACTTTAAGTTGGCTTGAGAAAGCCGGACCAGAAAGTTTAAAAAAGTTTGAAAAGTTTAAAAAGTTGTAAAAGTTTAAAAAAAGTTTAAGAAGTTTAAAAAGTTTAAGTTTGAAAAGTTTGGGAAGTTTTAAGTTTGATGGTTTTCAGTCCGAATTAGTTTGAAGTTTAACGTAGTTTTAAAAGTTTAAAGTTTGATAGATAGATAGATAGATAGATAGATAGATAGATAGATAGATAGATAGATAGAGTCAGATAATAGATAGATAGATAGATAGAGTCAGATAATAGATAGATAGATAGATAGATAGATAGATAGATAGATAGATAGATAGAGTCAGATAATAGATAGATAGATAGATAGACAGATAGATAGATAGATAGATAGATCTGCTAAGATATATAAATGCTAAATAGATAGATCTGAGGCCAACTAAGGACCTCAGAGTGGTTGCTAGGGTATTCTAGGTGGTTGCTAGGTTGTTGCTATGTGGTAGCTAAGGTGCTCCTGACTGTTGCTAGGGTGTTGCTATGTGGTTGCTAGGGTACTTGGGGTGGTTGCTAGGGCATAGCTATGCGGTTGCCAAGGTGCTCTGGGTTGTTGCTAGGGTGTTGCTATGCGGTTGCTAGGGTACTTGGGGTGGTTGCTAGGGTGTAGCTATGCGGTTACTAAGGTACCCAGGTCAGTTGCTAGGGTGTTGCTATGCGGTTGCTAGGGTACCTGGGGCGGTTGCTAGGGTAATGTTATGCGGTCGCTAGGGTATCTAGGACGGTTGCTAGGGTGTTGCTATGCGGTTGCTATGGTACTCAGGGTGGTTGCTAAGGTGTTACTATGCGGTTGCTATGGTACTCAGGGTGGTTGCTAAGGTGTTGCTATGCGGTTGCTAGGGTGTCCAGGGTGGTTGCTAGGGTTTTGCTATGTGGTTTCTAGAGTACTCTGGGAGGTTGCTAGGGTTTTGCTATACGGTTGCTAGGGTATCTGGTGCGGTTGCTAGGGTACGTAGGACGGTTGCTAGGGTGTTGCTATGCAGTTGCTATGGTACTCAGGGTGGTTGCTAAGGTGTTGCTATGCAGTTGCTAGGGTGTCCAAGGTGGTTGCTAGGTTGTTGCTCTGGGGTTGCTAGGGTTCTTGGGATGGTTGCTAGGGAGTTGCTAGGGTAATCTGAGTGCTTGCTAAGCTGTTGCTATGCGGTTGCTAGGGTACCTGGGGTGGTTGCTAAGGTGTTGCTATGCGGTTGCTACTGTACCCAGGGCGGTTGTTAAGGTGTTGCTAAGCGGTTGGTACGGTACCCCGTGTGGTTGCTAGGTTGTTACTAGCATGTTGTTAACATGATTAGCAAGTTGCTAGTATGTTGCTAGCATGTTTCTAACAATTTGCTAGCATGACTAGGAAGTGACTAGCATGTTTTTAGCATGACTAGCATGTTTTTAGCATGACTAGCAAGTGACTAGCATGTTTGCTAGCATGACTAGCAAGTGACTAGCATGTTACTAGCATGATTAGCATGACTAGCAAGTGACTAGCATGTTTGCTAGCATGATTAGCAAGTTACTAGCATGTTTTAGGATGACTAGCAAGTTACTCGCATGTTACTAGCATTTTTCTAGCATGATTAGCATGTTACTATCATGATTAGCAAGTTACTAGCATGTTGCTAGCAGATAGATAGATAGATGTATATAGTCAGATTGTAGATAGATAGATAGATAGATAGATAGATAGATAGATAGATAGAAATAGTCAGATTGTAGATAGATAGATAGATAGAAATAATCAGATAGATAGATAGATAGATAGATAGATAAATAGAAAGAAATAGTCAGATTGTACATAGATAGATAGATAGATAGATAGAGTCAGATGATATAGATAGATAGATAGAGTCAGATGATAGATAGATAGATAGATAGATAGATAGATAGATAGATAGATACATAGATAGATATAGTCAGATTGTAGATAGATAGATAGATAGATAAGAAATATTAGACAGATGAGTTTGAATGAGTTTGAATGGGTTAGAAATAGTACATAGAAGGGCAGTCTGATTGAGTCTAATGGGCTTCAGTGTGTTTAGATTTGAATTTTTGACAGTTGGAGTTTGAATAGTCTTGGCCCATCTGAACATTCCGTCAATGTAAGTCTATGGGATTTTTATGATTTTTAATGTTCATTTTTATGAAAACCGTAAGTCGGATCAGTTAGAAAAGATATAGCAACTAACTTCAGATCAGTCTGAAGATCTGGGCTGAGTTTGGAGTCTGTAGAGTTAAAGCTCTAGGAGGAGTTAGAGTTGATAATTTAGTCTCAGAAGAATAATAATAATAACTAGATAAAAAAGTTTGTCGAGACAAACTTTAAGTTGGCTTGAGAAAGCCGGACCAGAAAGTTTTAAAAAGTTTGAAAAGTTTAAAAAAGTTTAAGAAGTTTAAAAAGTTTAAGTTTGAAAAGTTTGGGAAGTTTTAAGTTTGACGGTTTTCAGTCTGAATTAGTTTGAAGTTTAACGTAGTTTTAAAAGTTTAAAGTTTGATAGATAGATAGATAGATAGATAGATAGATAGATAGATAGATAGATCGATAGATATGCTCAGATTATAGATAGATAGATAGATAGATAGATAGATAGATAGATAGAGTCAGATAATAGATAGATAGATAGATAGATAGATAGAGAGATAGACTCAGATGATAGAGATAGATAGATAGATAGATAGATAGATAGATAGATAGATAGATAGATAGAGTCAGATAATAGATAGATAGATAGATAGATAGATAGATAGATAGATAGATAGAGTCAGATAATAGATAGATAGATAGATAGATAGATAGATAGATAGATAGATAGATAGATAGATAGATAGATAGATAGATAGATAGATAGGCTCAGATTATAGATAGATAGATAGATAGATAGATAGATAGATAGATAGATAGATAGATAGATAGATAGATAGATTCAGATGATAGATAGATAGATAGATAGATAGATAGATAGATAGATAGATAGATAGATAGATAGAGTCAGATAATAGATAGATAGATAGATAGATAGATAGATAGATAGATAGATAGAGTCAGATAATAGATAGATAGATAGATAGATAGATAGATAGATAGAGTCAGATAATAGATAGATAGATAGATAGATAGATAGATAGATAGATAGATAGATTCTAAGGACCTCAGAGTGGTTGCTAGGGTACTTAGAGTGGTTGCTATGATGGTTGCTAGGCTAGCTCTGGTGGTTGCTAAGGCGTTTGCTAAGGTGTTGCTATGCGGTTGCTATGTTACTCAGGGTGGTTGCTAAGGTGTTGCTATGTGGTTGCTAGGGTGTCCAGGGTGGTTGCTAGGGTATTGCTTAGCGGTTGCTAGGGTGTTGCTATGGTACCCAGGGTGGTTGCTAAGGTGTTGCTATGCGGTTGCTAGGGTACCCGGAGTGGTTGCTAAGGTGTTTCTATGTGGTTGCTAGGGTACTCAGGGTGGTTACTAAGTTGTTGCTAGGGTACTCTGGGTGGTTGCTAAGGTGTTGCTATGCGGTTGCTAGGGTGCCCAGGGTGATTGCTAAGGTGTTGCTATGCGGTTGCTAGGGTACTCTGGGTGGTTGCTAAGGTGTTGCTATGCGGTTGCTAGGGTGCCCAGGGTGTTTGCTAAGGTGTTGCTATGCGGTTGCTAGGGTACTTGGGCTGGTTGCTAGGGTGTTGCTATGTGGTTGCTAAGGTATCTGGGGTGGTTCCTAGGGTGTTGCTATGTGGTTGCTAGGGTACACTGGGTGGTTGCTATGCGGTTGCTAGGGTACGCGGGTTGGTTGCTAAGGTGTTGCTATGCGGTTGCTACAGAACCCGCGGCGGTTGCTAGGGTGTTGCTATTCGGTTACTAGGATTCTTGGTGTGGTTGCTAAGGTGTTGCCCTGTGGTTGCTACGGTCCCCCGTGTGGTTGCTTGGGTGTTAGTAGCATGTTTTTAACATGATTAGCAAGTTACTAGCATGTTACCATTATGATTAGCATGTTACTAGCATGTTGCTAGCATATTTCTAGCATGATTAGCGAGTTACTAGCATGTTTCTAGGATGATTAGCTTGTTGTTAGCATGTTTCTAGGATGATTAGCATGTTGTTAACATGATTAGGAAGTTACTAGCATGTTGCTAGCACATTTCTGGCATGATTAGCATGTTACTAGCATGTTGTTAGCATGACTAGCAAGTTACTAGCATGTTAATAGCATTTTCTAGCATGATTAGCATGTTACTATCATGATTAGCAAGTTACTAGCATGTTGCTAGCAGATAGATAGATAGATAGATAGATAAATAGATAGATAGATAGATAGATAGATAGAAATAGATCGTATGTAGATAGATACATAGATACATAGATAGATAGATAGATAGATAGATAGATAGATAGAAATAGATCGTAGATAGATAGATAGATAGATAGATAGATAGATAGATAGATAGATAGATAGAGTCAGATGATAGATAGATAGATAGATAGATAGATAGATAGATAGATAGATAGATAGATAGATAGATAGATAGAGTCAGATAATAGATAGATAGATAGATAGATAGAGTCAGATGATAGATAGATAGATAGAGTCAGATAATAGATAGATAGATAGATAGATAGATAGATAGATAGATAGATAGGCTCAGATTATAGACAGACAAACAGACAGACAGATAGATAGATAGACAGATAGATAGATTAGAAATATTAGATAGATGAGTTTGAATGGGTTAGAAATAGTACATAGAAGGGCAGTCTGATTGAGTCTAATGGGCTTCAGTGTGTTTAGATTTGAATTTTTGACAGTTGGAGTTTGAATTGTCTTGGCCCATCTGAACATTCCGTCAATGTAAGTCTATGGGATTTTTATGATTTTTAATCTTCATTTTTATGAAAACCGTAAGTCCGATCAGTTAGAAAAGATATAGCAACTAACTTCAGATCAGTCTGAAGATCTGGGCTGAGTTTGGAGTCTGTAGAGTTAAAGCTCTAGGAGGAGTTAGAGTTGATAATTTAGTCTCAGAAGAATAATAATAATAACTAGATAAAAAAGTTTGTCGAGACAAACTTTAAGTTGGCTTGAGAAAGCTGGACCAGAAAGTTTTAAAAAGTTTGAAAAGTTTAAAAATTTCAAAAAGTTTAAGAAGTTTAAAAAAAAAATTAAGTTTCAGTCTGAAACAGTTTAATGTTTAAAGTAGTTTTAAAAGCTTAAAGTTTAGATGTTTTGAAGGCAATGCAGTCTGTCAGTGATAGATAGATAGATAGATAGATAGATAGATAGATAGATAGATAGATAGAATTAGTCAGATGATAGATAGACAGATAGATAGATAGATAGATAGATAGATAGATAGATAGATAGAATTAGTCAGATGATAGATAGACAGATAGATAGATAGATAGATAGACGGATAGATAGACAGATAGACAGATAGATAGATAGATAGATAGATAGATAGATAGATAGATAGATAGATAGATAGATCTGCTAAGATATATAGATGCTAAGATAGATAGATCTGAGGCCAACTAAGGACCTCAGAGTGGTTGCTAGGGTATTCTAGGTGGTTGCTAGGATGTTGATATGTGTTAGCTAAGGTGCTCCTGATTGTTGCTAGGGTGTTGCTATGTGGTTGCTAGGGTACTTGGGGTGGTTGCTAGGGTGTAGCTATGCGGTTGCTAAGGTACCCAGATCGGTTGCTAGGGTGTTGCTATGTGGTTGCTAGGTTACCTGGGGCGGTTGCTATGGTAATGTTATGTGGTTGCTAGGGTATCTAGGACGGTTGCTAGGGTGTTGCTATGCGGTTGCTATGGTACTCAGGGTGGTTGCTAAGGTGTTACTATGCGGTTGCTATGGTATTCAGGGTGGTTGCTAAGGTGTTGCTATGCGGTTGCTAGGGTGTCCATGGTGGTTGCTAGGGTTTTGCTATGTGGTTTCTAGAGTACTCTGGGAGGTTGCTAGGGTTTTGCTATACGGTTGCTAGGGTATCTGGTGCGGTTGCTAGGGTACCTAGGATGGTTGCTAGGGTGTTGCTATGCAGTTGCTATGGTACTCAGGGTGGTTGCTAAGATGTTGCTATGTGGTTGCTATGGTACTCAGGGTGGTTGCTAAGGTGTTGCTATGCGGTTGCTAGGGTGTCCAAGGTGGTTGCTAGGTTGTTGCTCTGGGGTTGCTAGGGTTCTTGGGATGGTTGCTAGGGAGTTGCTAGGGTACTCTGAGTGCTTGCTAAGCTGTTGCTATGCGGTTGCTAGGGTACCTTGGGTGGTTGCTTAGGTGTTGCTATGCGGTTGCTGCGGTACCCGGGGCGGTTGTTAAGGTGTTGCTAAGCGGTTGGTATGGTACCCCGTGTGGTTGCTAGGTTGTTACTAGCATGTTGTTAACATGATTAGCAAGTTACTAGCATGTTACAAGCATGATTAGCATCTTACTAGCATATTGCTAGCACATTTCTAGCATGATTAGCAATCTACTAGCATGTTTCTAGGATGATTAGCATGTTGTTAGCATGTTTCTAGGATGATTAGCATGTAGATAACATGATTAGCAAGTTACTAGCATGTTGCTAGTACATTTCTGGCATGATTAGCACGTTACAAGCATGTTGTTAGCATGATTAGCAAGTTGCTAGTATGTTGCTAGGATGTTTCTAACAATTTGCTAGCATGACTAGCAAGTGACTAGCATGTTGTTAGCATGACTAGCAAGTGACTAGCATGTTTGCTAGCATGACTAGCAAGTGACTAGCATGTTGTTAGCATGACTAGCAAGTGACTAGCATGTTTGCTAGCATGACTAGCAAGTGACTAGCATGTTACTAGCATGATTAGCAAGTGACTAGCATGTTGTTAGCATGACTAGCAAGTGACTAGCATGTTTGCTAGCATGATTAGCAAGTTACTAGCATGTTGTTAGCATGACTAGCAAGTTACTCGCATGTTACTAGCATTTTTCTAGCATGATTAGCATGTTACTATCATGATCAGCAAGTGACTAGCATGTTACTAGCATGATTAGCAAGTGACTAGCATGTTGTTAGCATGACTAGCAAGTGACTAGCATGTTTGCTAGCATGATTAGCAAGTTACTAGCATGTTGTTAGCATGACTAGCAAGTTACTCGCATGTTACTAGCATTTTTCTAGCATGATTAGCATGTTACTATCATGATCAGCAAGTTACTAGCATGTTGCTAGCAGATAGATAGATAGATAGATAGATAGAAATAGTCAGATTGTAGATAGATAGATAGATAAATAGATAGATAGAAATAATCAGATAGATAGATAGATAGATAGATAGATAGATAGATAGATAGATAGATAGATAGATAGATAGATAGAAATAATCAGATAGATAGATAGATAGATAGATAGATAGAAATAATCAGATAGATAGATAGATAGATAGATAGATAGGTAGATAGATAGATAAATAGAAAGAAATAGTCAGATTGTACATAGATAGATGGATAGATAGATAGATAGATAGATAGATAAGAAATATTAGATAGATGAGTTTGAATGAGTTTGAATGGGTTAGAAATAGTACATAGAAGGGCAGTCTGATTGAGTCTAATGGGCTTCAGTGTGTTTAGATTTGAATTTTTGACAGTTGGAGTTTGAATTGTCTTGGCCCATCTGAACATTCCGTCAATGTAAGTCTATGGGATTTTTATGATTTTTAATCTTCATTTTTATGAAAACCGTAAGTCCGATCAGTTAGAAAAGATATAGCAACTAACTTCAGATCAGTCTGAAGATCTGGGCTGAGTTTGGAGTATGTAGAGTTAAAGCTCTAGGAGGAGTTAGAGTTGATAATTTTAGTCTCAGAAGAATAATAATAATAATAATAAGAAGTTTAAATAGGATTTCAGTAAGTTGGCTTTCTCAAGCCAACTTAACTAGATAAAAAAGTTTGTCGAGACAAACTTTAAGTTGGCTTGAGAAAGCCGGACCAGAAAGTTTAAAAAAGTTTGAAAAGTTTAAAAAGTTTTAAAAGTTTAAAAAAAGTTTAAGAAGTTTAAAAAGTTTAAGTTTGAAAAGTTTGGGAAGTTTTAAGTTTGATGGTTTTCAGTCCGAATTAGTTTGAAGTTTAACGTAGTTTTAAAAGTTTAAAGTTTGATAGATAGATAGATAGATAGATAGATAGATAGATAGATAGATAGATAGAGTCAGATAATAGATAGATAGATAGATAGAGTCAGATAATAGATAGATAGATAGATAGATAGATAGATAGATAGATAGAGTCAGATAATAGATAGATAGATAGATAGACAGATAGATAGATAGATAGATAGATCTGCTAAGATATATAAATGCTAAATAGATAGATCTGAGGCCAACTAAGGACCTCAGAGTGGTTGCTAGGGTATTCTAGGTGGTTGCTAGGTTGTTGCTATGTGGTAGCTAAGGTGCTCCTGACTGTTGCTAGGGTGTTGCTATGTGGTTGCTAGGGTACTTGGGGTGGTTGCTAGGGCATAGCTATGCGGTTGCCAAGGTGCTCTGGGTTGTTGCTAGGGTGTTGCTATGCGGTTGCTAGGGTACTTGGGGTGGTTGCTAGGGTGTAGCTATGCGGTTACTAAGGTACCCAGGTCAGTTGCTAGGGTGTTGCTATGCGGTTGCTAGGGTACCTGGGGCGGTTGCTAGGGTAATGTTATGCGGTCGCTAGGGTATCTAGGACGGTTGCTAGGGTGTTGCTATGCGGTTGCTATGGTACTCAGGGTGGTTGCTAAGGTGTTACTATGCGGTTGCTATGGTACTCAGGGTGGTTGCTAAGGTGTTGCTATGCGGTTGCTAGGGTGTCCAGGGTGGTTGCTAGGGTTTTGCTATGTGGTTTCTAGAGTACTCTGGGAGGTTGCTAGGGTTTTGCTATACGGTTGCTAGGGTATCTGGTGCGGTTGCTAGGGTACGTAGGACGGTTGCTAGGGTGTTGCTATGCAGTTGCTATGGTACTCAGGGTGGTTGCTAAGGTGTTGCTATGCAGTTGCTAGGGTGTCCAAGGTGGTTGCTAGGTTGTTGCTCTGGGGTTGCTAGGGTTCTTGGGATGGTTGCTAGGGAGTTGCTAGGGTAATCTGAGTGCTTGCTAAGCTGTTGCTATGCGGTTGCTAGGGTACCTGGGGTGGTTGCTAAGGTGTTGCTATGCGGTTGCTACTGTACCCAGGGCGGTTGTTAAGGTGTTGCTAAGCGGTTGGTACGGTACCCCGTGTGGTTGCTAGGTTGTTACTAGCATGTTGTTAACATGATTAGCAAGTTGCTAGTATGTTGCTAGCATGTTTCTAACAATTTGCTAGCATGACTAGGAAGTGACTAGCATGTTTTTAGCATGACTAGCATGTTTTTAGCATGACTAGCAAGTGACTAGCATGTTTGCTAGCATGACTAGCAAGTGACTAGCATGTTACTAGCATGATTAGCATGACTAGCAAGTGACTAGCATGTTTGCTAGCATGATTAGCAGGTTACTAGCATGTTTTAGGATGACTAGCAAGTTACTCGCATGTTACTAGCATTTTTCTAGCATGATTAGCATGTTACTATCATGATTAGCAAGTTACTAGCATGTTGCTAGCAGATAGATAGATAGATGTATATAGTCAGATTGTAGATAGATAGATAGATAGATAGATAGATAGATAGATAGAAATAGTCAGATTGTAGATAGATAGATAGATAGAAATAATCAGATAGATAGATAGATAGATAGATAGATAAATAGAAAGAAATAGTCAGATTGTACATAGATAGATAGATAGATAGATAGAGTCAGATGATATAGATAGATAGATAGAGTCAGATGATAGATAGATAGATAGATAGATAGATACATAGATAGATATAGTCAGATTGTAGATAGATAGATAGATAGATAAGAAATATTAGACAGATGAGTTTGAATGAGTTTGAATGGGTTAGAAATAGTACATAGAAGGGCAGTCTGATTGAGTCTAATGGGCTTCAGTGTGTTTAGATTTGAATTTTTGACAGTTGGAGTTTGAATAGTCTTGGCCCATCTGAACATTCCGTCAATGTAAGTCTATGGGATTTTTATGATTTTTAATGTTCATTTTTATGAAAACCGTAAGTCGGATCAGTTAGAAAAGATATAGCAACTAACTTCAGATCAGTCTGAAGATCTGGGCTGAGTTTGGAGTCTGTAGAGTTAAAGCTCTAGGAGGAGTTAGAGTTGATAATTTAGTCTCAGAAGAATAATAATAATAACTAGATAAAAAAGTTTGTCGAGACAAACTTTAAGTTGGCTTGAGAAAGCCGGACCAGAAAGTTTTAAAAAGTTTGAAAAGTTTAAAAAAGTTTAAGAAGTTTAAAAAGTTTAAGTTTGAAAAGTTTGGGAAGTTTTAAGTTTGACGGTTTTCAGTCTGAATTAGTTTGAAGTTTAACGTAGTTTTAAAAGTTTAAAGTTTGATAGATAGATAGATAGATAGATAGATAGATAGATAGATAGATAGATAGATAGATAGATAGATAGATAGATAGATAGATAGATAGATCGATAGATATGCTCAGATTATAGATAGATAGATAGATAGATAGATAGATAGAGTCAGATAATAGATAGATAGATAGATAGATAGATAGATAGATAGATAGAGAGATAGACTCAGATGATAGAGATAGATAGATAGATAGATAGATAGATAGATAGATAGATAGATAGATAGATAGATAGAGTCAGATAATAGATAGATAGATAGATAGATAGATAGATAGATAGATAGATAGATAGAGTCAGATAATAGATAGATAGATAGATAGATAGATAGATAGATAGATAGATAGATAGATAGATAGATAGGCTCAGATTATAGATAGATAGATAGATAGATAGATAGATAGATAGATAGATAGATTCAGATGATAGATAGATAGATAGATAGATAGATAGATAGATAGATAGATAGATAGATAGATAGAGTCAGATAATAGATAGATAGATAGATAGATAGATAGATAGATAGAGTCAGATAATAGATAGATAGATAGATAGATAGATAGATAGAGTCAGATAATAGATAGATAGATAGATAGATAGATAGATAGATAGATAGATAGATTCTAAGGACCTCAGAGTGGTTGCTAGGGTACTTAGAGTGGTTGCTATGATGGTTGCTAGGCTAGCTCTGGTGGTTGCTAAGGCGTTTGCTAAGGTGTTGCTATGCGGTTGCTATGTTACTCAGGGTGGTTGCTAAGGTGTTGCTATGTGGTTGCTAGGGTGTCCAGGGTGGTTGCTAGGGTATTGCTTAGCGGTTGCTAGGGTGTTGCTATGGTACCCAGGGTGGTTGCTAAGGTGTTGCTATGCGGTTGCTAGGGTACCCGGAGTGGTTGCTAAGGTGTTTCTATGTGGTTGCTAGGGTACTCAGGGTGGTTACTAAGTTGTTGCTAGGGTACTCTGGGTGGTTGCTAAGGTGTTGCTATGCGGTTGCTAGGGTGCCCAGGGTGATTGCTAAGGTGTTGCTATGCGGTTGCTAGGGTACTCTGGGTGGTTGCTAAGGTGTTGCTATGCGGTTGCTAGGGTGCCCAGGGTGGTTGCTAAGGTGTTGCTATGCGGTTGCTAGGGTACTTGGGCTGGTTGCTAGGGTGTTGCTATGTGGTTGCTAAGGTATCTGGGGTGGTTCCTAGGGTGTTGCTATGTGGTTGCTAGGGTACACGGGGTGGTTGCTATGCGGTTGCTAGGGTACGCGGGTTGGTTGCTAAGGTGTTGCTATGCGGTTGCTACAGAACCCGCGGCGGTTGCTAGGGTGTTGCTATTCGGTTACTAGGATTCTTGGTGTGGTTGCTAAGGTGTTGCCCTGTGGTTGCTACGGTCCCCCGTGTGGTTGCTTGGGTGTTAGTAGCATGTTTTTAACATGATTAGCAAGTTACTAGCATGTTACCATTATGATTAGCATGTTACTAGCATGTTGCTAGCATATTTCTAGCATGATTAGCGAGTTACTAGCATGTTTCTAGGATGATTAGCTTGTTGTTAGCATGTTTCTAGGATGATTAGCATGTTGTTAACATGATTAGGAAGTTACTAGCATGTTGCTAGCACATTTCTGGCATGATTAGCATGTTACTAGCATGTTGTTAGCATGACTAGCAAGTTACTAGCATGTTAATAGCATTTTCTAGCATGATTAGCATGTTACTATCATGATTAGCAAGTTACTAGCATGTTGCTAGCAGATAGATAGATAGATAGATAAATAGATAGATAGATAGATAGATAGATAGAAATAGATCGTATGTAGATAGATACATAGATACATAGATAGATAGATAGATAGATAGATAGATAGATAGATAGAAATAGATCGTAGATAGATAGATAGATAGATAGATAGATAGATAGATAGATAGATAGATAGAGTCAGATGATAGATAGATAGATAGATAGATAGATAGATAGATAGATAGATAGATAGATAGATAGATAGATAGATAGAGTCAGATAATAGATAGATAGATAGATAGATAGAGTCAGATAATAGATAGATAGATAGATAGATAGATAGATAGATAGATAGATAGATAGATAGATAGATAGATAGATAGGCTCAGATTATAGACAGACAAACAGACAGACAGATAGATAGATAGACAGATAGATAGATTAGAAATATTAGATAGATGAGTTTGAATGGGTTAGAAATAGTACATAGAAGGGCAGTCTGATTGAGTCTAATGGGCTTCAGTGTGTTTAGATTTGAATTTTTGACAGTTGGAGTTTGAATTGTCTTGGCCCATCTGAACATTCCGTCAATGTAAGTCTATGGGATTTTTATGATTTTTAATCTTCATTTTTATGAAAACCGTAAGTCCGATCAGTTAGAAAAGATATAGCAACTAACTTCAGATCAGTCTGAAGATCTGGGCTGAGTTTGGAGTCTGTAGAGTTAAAGCTCTAGGAGGAGTTAGAGTTGATAATTTAGTCTCAGAAGAATAATAATAATAATAATAATAACTAGATAAAAAAGTTTGTCGAGACAAACTTTAAGTTGGCTTGAGAAAGCCGGACCAGAAAGTTTAAAAAAGTTTGAAAAGTTTAAAAAAGTTTAAGAAGTTTAAAAAGTTTAAGTTTGAAAAGTTTGGGAAGTTTTAAGTTTGACGGTTTTCAGTCTGAATTAGTTTGAAGTTTAACGTAGTTTTAAAAGTTTAAAGTTTGATAGATAGATAGATAGATAGATAGATAGATAGATCGATAGATAGATCGATAGATATGCTCAGATTATAGATAGATAGATAGATAGATAGATAGATAGAGTCAGATAATAGATAGATAGATAGATAGATAGATAGATAGAGAGATAGAGAGATAGACTCAGATGATAGATAGATAGATAGATAGATAGATAGATAGATAGATAGATAGATAGATAGATAGATAGATAGATAGAGTCAGATAATAGATAGATAGATAGATAGATAGATAGATAGATAGATAGATAGATAGATAGATAGGCTCAGATTATAGATAGATAGATAGATAGATAGATAGATAGATAGATAGATAGATAGATAGATTCAGATGATAGATAGATAGATAGATAGATAGATAGATAGAATCAGATAATAGATAGATAGATAGATAGATAGATAGATAGATAGATAGATAGATAGATAGATAGATAGATAGATAGAGTCAGATAATAGATAGATAGATATATAGATAGATAGATAGATAGATAGATAGATAGGCTCAGATTATAGACAGATGGACAGACAGATAGACAGACAGAGAGATAGATAAATAGATAGATAGATAGATAGATAGATAGATAGATAGATAGATAGAGTCAGATAATAGATAGATAGATAGATAGATAGATAGATAGATAGAGTCAGATAATAGATAGATAGATAGATAGATAGATAGATAGATAGATTCTAAGGACCTCGAGTGGTTGCTAGGGTACTTAGAGTGGTTGCTATGATGGTTGCTAGGCTAGCTCTGGTGGTTGCTCAGGCGTTTGCTAAGGTGTTGCTATGCGGTTGATATGTTACTCAGGGTGGTTGCTAAGGTGTTGCTATGTGGTTGCTAGGGTGTCCAGGGTGGTTGCTAGGGTATTGCTTAGCGGTTGCTAGGGTGTTGCTATGGTACCCAGGGTGGTTGCTAAGGTGTTGCTATGCGGTTGCTAGGGTACCCGGAGTGGTTGCTAAGGTGTTTCTATGTGGTTGCTAGGGTACTCAGGGTGGTTACTAAGTTGTTGCTAGGGTACTCTGTGTGGTTGCTAAGGTGTTGCTATGCGGTTGCTAGGGTGCCCAGGGTGATTGCTAAGGTGTTGCTATGCGGTTGCTAGGGTACTCTGGGTGGTTGCTAAGGTCTTGCTATGCGGTTGCTAGGGTGCCCAGGGTGGTTGCTAAGGTTTTGCTATGCGGTTGCTAGGGTACTTGGGCTGGTTGCTAGGGTGTTGCTATGTGGTTGCTAAGGTATCTGGGGTGGTTCCTAGGGTGTTGCTATGTGGTTGCTAGGGTACACTGGGTGGTTGCTATGCGGTTGCTAGGGTACTTGGGGTGGTTGCTAGGGTGTAGCTATGCGGTTGCTAAGGTACCCAGATCGGCTGCTAGGGTGTTGCTATGCGGTTGCTAGGGTACTTGGGGTGGTTGCTAGGGTGTAGCTATGCGGTTGCTAAGGTACCCAGATCGGTTGCTAGGGTGTTGCTATGCGGTTGCTAGGGTTCCTGGGGCGGTTGCTAGGGTAATGTTATGCGATTGCTAGGGTATCTAGGACGGTTGCTAGGGTGTTGCTATGCTGTTGCTATGGTACTCAGGGTGGTTGCTAAGGTGTTACTATGCGGTTGCTATGGTATTCAGGGTGTTTGCTAAGGTGTTGCTATGCGGTTGCTAGGGTGTCCAGGGTGGTTGCTAGGGTTTTGCTATGTGGTTTCTAGAGTACTCTGGGAGGTTGCTAGGGTATCTGGTGCGGTTGCTAGGGTACCTAGGACGGTTGCTAGGGTGTTGCTATGCAGTTGCTATGGTACTCAGGGTGGTTGCTAAGATGTTGCTATGTGGTTGCTATGGTACTCAGGGTGGTTGCTAAGATGTTGCTATGCGGTTGCTAGGGTGTCCAAGGTGGTTGCTAGGTTGTTGCTCTGGGGTTGCTAGGGTTCTTGGGATGGTTGCTAGGGAGTTGCTAGGGTACTCTGAGTGCTTGCTAAGCTGTTGCTATGCGGTTGCTAGGGTACCTGGGGTGGTTGCTTAGGTGTTGCTATGCGGTTGCTGCGGTACCCGGGGCGGTTGTTAAGGTGTTGCTAAGCGGTTGGTACGGTACCCCATGTGGTTGCTAGGTTGTTACTAGCATGTTGTTAACATGATTAGCAAGTTACTAGCATGTTACAAGCATGAATAGCATCTTACTAGCATATTGCTAGCACATTTCTAGCATGATTAGCAATCTACTAGCATGTTCCTAGGATGATTAGCATGTTGTTAGCATGTTTCTAGGATGATTAGCATGTAGATAACATGATTAGCAAGTTACTAGCATGTTGCTAGTACATTTCTGGCATGATTAGCATGTTACGAGCATGTTGTTAGCATGATTAGCAAGTTGCTAGTATGTTGCTAGCATGTTTCTAACAATTTGCTAGCATGACTAGCAAGTGACTAGCATTTTTTAGCATGACTAGCATGTTTTTAGCATGACTAGCAAGTGACTAACATGTTTGCTAGCATGACTAGCAAGTGACTAGCATGTTACTAGCATGATTAGCAAGTGACTACCATGTTGTTAGCATGACTAGCAAGTGACTAGCATGTTTGCTAGCATGATTAGCAAGTTACTAGCATGTTGTTAGCATGACTAGCAAGTTACTCGCATGTTACTAGCATTTTTCTAGCATGATTAGCATGTTACTATCATGATCAGCAAGTTACTAGCATGTTGTTAGCATGACTAGCATGTTGTTAGCATGACTAGCAAGTGACTAGCATGTTTGCTAGCATGATTAGCAAGTTACTAGCATGTTGTTAGCATGATTAGCATGTTACTATCATGATCAGCAAGTTACTAGCATGTTGCTAGCAGATAGATTGATAGATAGATAGATAGATAGATAGAAATAATCAGATAGATAGATAGATAGACAGATAGATAGATAGATAGATAGATAGATAGATAGATAGATAGATAGATAGATAGAAATAATCAGATAGATAGATAGATAGATAGGTAGATAGATAGATAGATAAATAGAAAGAAATAGTCAGATTGTACATAGATAGATAGATAGATAGATAAGAAATATTAGATAGATGAGTTTGAATGGGTTTGAATGGGTTAGAAATAGTACATAGAAGGGCAGTCTGATTGAGTCTAATGGGCTTCAGTGTGTTTAGATTTGAATTTTTGACAGTTGGAGTTTGAATTGTCTTGGCCCATCTGAACATTCCGTCAATGTAAGTCTATGGGATTTTTATGATTTTTAATCTTCATTTTTATGAAAACCGTAAGTCCGATCAGTTAGAAAAGATATAGCAACTAACTTCAGATCAGTCTGAAGATCTGGGCTGAGTTTGGAGTCTGTAGAGTTAAAGCTCTAGGAGGAGTTAGAGTTGATAATTTAGTCTCAGAAGAATAATAATAACTAGATAAAAAAGTTTGTCGAGACAAACTTTAAGTTGGCTTGAGAAAGCCGGACAAGAAAGTTTTAAAAAGTTTGAAAAGTTTAAAAATTTCAAAAAGTTTAAGAAGTTTAAAAAAGTTTTAAGTTTCAGTCTGAAACAGTTTAAAGTTTAAAGTAGTTTTAAAAGCTTAAATTTTAGATGTTTTGAAGGCAATGCAGTCTGTCAATGATACATAGATAGATAGATAGATAGATAGATAGATAGATAGATAGATAGAATTAGTCAGATGATAGATAGATAGATAGATAGATAGATAGATAGATAGATAGATAGATAGATAGATAGATAGATAGATCGATCTGCTAAGATATATAGATGCTAAGATAGATAGATCTGAGCCCAACTAAGGACCTCAGAGTGGTTGCTAGGGTATTCTAGGTGGTTGCTAGGATGTTGCTATGTGGTTGCTAGGGTACTTGGGGTGGTTGCTAGGGTATAGCTATGCGGTTGCTAAGGTGCTCTGGATTGTTGCTAGGGTGTTGCTATGCGGTTGCTAGGGTACTTGGGGTGGTTGCTAGGGTTTAGCTATGCGGTTGCTAAGGTACCCAGATCGGTTGCTAGGGTGTTGCTATGCGGTTGCTAGGGTACCTGGGGCGGTTGCTAGGGTAATGTTATGCGGTTGCTAGGGTATCTAGGACGGTTGCTAGGGTGTTGCTATGCGGTTGCTATGGTACTCAGGGTGGTTGCTAAGGTGTTACTATGCAGTTGCTATGGTACTCAGGGTGGTTGCTAAGGTGTTGCTATGCGGTTGCTAGGGTGTCCAGGGTGGTTGCTAGGGTTTTGCTATGTGGTTTCTAGAGTACTCTGGGAGGTTGCTAGGGTTTTGCTATATGGTTGCTAGGGTACCTAGTGCGGTTGCTAGGGTACCTAGGACGGTTACTAGGGTGTTGCTATGCAGTTGCTATGGTACTCAGGGTGGTTGCTAAGGTGTTGCTATGCGGTTGCTAGGGTGTCCAAGGTGGTTGCTAGGTTGTTGATCTGGGGTTACTAGGGTTCTTGGGATGGTTGCTAGGGAGTTGCTAGGGTACTCTGAGTGCTTGCTAAGCTGTTGCTATGCGGTTGCTAGGGTACCTGGGGTGGTTGCTAAGGTGTTGCTCTGTGGTTGCTACGGTACCCGGGGCGGTTGTTAAGGTGTTGCTAAGCGGTTGGTACAGTACCCCGTGTGGTTGCTAGGTTGTTACTAGCATGTTGTTAACATGATTAGCAAGTTACTAGCATGTTACAAGCATGATTAGCATCTTACTAGCATATTGCTAGCACATTTCTAGCATGATTAGCAAGCTACTAGCATGTTTCTAGGATGATTAGCATGTTGTTAGCATGTTTCTAGGATGATTAGCATGTAGATAACATGATTAGCAAGTTACTAGCATGTTGCTAGTACATTTCTGGCATGATTAGCATGTTACGAGCATGTTGTTATCATGATTAGCAAGTTGCTAGTATGTTGCTAGCATGTTTCTAACAATTTGCTAGCATGACTAGCAAGTGACTAGCATGTTTTTAGCATGACTAGCATGTTTTTAGCATGACTAGCAAGTGACTAGCATGTTTGCTAGCATGACTAGCAAGTGACTAGCATGTTACTAGCATGATTAGCAAGTGACTAGCACGTTGTTAGCATGACTAGCAAGTGACTAGCATGTTTGCTAGCATGATTTGCAGGTTACTAGCATGTTTTAGGATGACTAGCATGTTGTTAGCATGACTAGCAAGTTACTCGCATGTTACTAGCATTTTTCTAGCATGATTAGCATGTTACTATCATGATTAGCAAGTTACTAGCATGTTGCTAGCAGATAGATAGATAGATGTATATAGTCAGATTGTAGATAGATAGATAGATAGATAGATAGATAGAAATAGTCAGATTGTAGATAGATAGATAGATAGATAGATAGATAGATAGATAGATAGATAGAAATAATCAGATAGATAGATAGATAGAAATAATCAGATAGATAGATAGATAGATAGATAGATAGATAGATAGATATAGTCAGATTGTACATAGATAGATAGATAGATAGATAGATAGATATAGTCAGATTGTACATAGATAGATAGATAGATAGATAGATTAGAAATATTAGATAGATGAGTTTGAATGAGTTTGAATGGGTTAGAAATAGTACATAGAAGGGCAGTCTGATTGAGTCTAATGGGCTTCAGTGTGTTTAGATTTGAATTTTTGACAGTTGGAGTTTGAATTGTCTTGGCCCATCTGAACATTCCGTCAATGTAAGTCTATGGGATTTTTATGATTTTTAATCTTCATTTTTATGAAAACCGTAAGTCGGATCAGTTAGAAAAGATATAGCAACTAACTTCAGATCAGTCTGAAGATCTGGGCTGAGTTTGGAGTCTGTAGAGTTAAAGCTCTAGGAGGAGTTAGAGTTGATAATTTAGTCTCAGAAGAATAATAATAATAACTAGATAAAAAAGTTTGTCAAGACAAACTTTAAGTTGGCTTGAGAAAGCCGGACCAGAAAGTTTAAAAAAGTTTGAAAAGTTTAAAAAAGTTTGAAAAGTTTAAAAAAGTTTGAAAAGTTTAAAAAAGTTTAAGAAGTTTAAAAAGTTTAAGTTTGAAAAGTTTGGGAAGTTTTAAGTTTGACGGTTTTCAGTCTGAATTAGTTTGAAGTTTAGCGTAGTTTTAAAAGTTTAAAGTTTGATAGATAGATAGATAGATAGATAGATAGATAGACAGACAGATAGATAGATAGGCTCAGATTATAGATAGACAGACAGACAGACAGACAGACAGACAGATAGATAGATAGATAGATAGATAGATAGATAGAGTCAGATAATAGATAGATAGATAGATAGATAGATAGATAGATAGATTCTAAGGACCTCAGAGTGGTTGCCAGGGTACTTAGAGTGGTTGCTATGATGGCTGTTAGGCTAGCTCTGGTGGTTGCTAATGCGGTTGCTAAGGTGTTGCTATGCGGTTGCTATGTTACTCAGGGTGGTTGCTAAGGTGTTGCTATATGGTTGCTAGGGTGTCCAGGGTGGTTGCTAGGGTATTGCTTAGCGGTTGCTAGGGTGTTGCTATGGTACCCAGGGTGGTTGCTAAGGTGTTGCTATGTGGTTGCTAGGGTACCCGGAGTGGTTGCTAAGGTGTTTCTATGTGGTTGCTAGGGTACTCAGGGTGGTTACTAAGTTGTTGCTAGGGTACCCGGGGTGGTTGCTAGGGTGTTGCTATGCGGTTGCTAGGGTACCCAGGGTGGTTGCTAAGGTTTTTCTATGCGGTTGCTAGGGTACTCAGGGTGGTTGCTAAGGTGTTGCTATGCGGTTGCTAGGGTACTCTGGGTGGTTGCTGAGGTGTTGCTATGCGGTTGCTAAGGTGTTGCTATGCGGTTGCTAGGGTACTCTGGGTGGTTGCTAAGGAGTTGCTATGCGGTTGCTAGGTTGCCCAGGGTGATTGCTAAGGTGTTGCTATGCGGTTGCTAGGGTACTTGGGCTGGTTGCTAGGGTGTTGCTATGTGGTTGCTAAGGTATCTGGGGTGGTTGCTAGGGTGTTGCTATGTGTTTGCTAGGGTACACTGGGTGGTTGCTATGCGGTTGCTAGGGTACCCAGGTTGGTTGCTAAGGTGTTGCTATGCGGTTGCTACAGTACCCGGGGCGGTTGCTAGGGTGTTGCTATTCGGTTACTAGGATTCTTGGTGTGGTTGCTAAGGTGTTGCCCTGTGGTTGCTACGGTACCCCGTGTGGTTGCTTGGGTGTTAGTAGCATGTTTTTAACATGATTAGCAAGTTACTAGCATGTTACCAGCATGATTAGCATATTACTAGCATGTTGCTAGCATATTTCTAGCATGATTAGCGAGTTACTAGCATGTTTCTAGGATGATTAGCTTGTTGTTTGCATGTTTCTAGGATGATTAGCATGTTGTTAACATGATTAGCAAGTTACTAGCATGTTGCTAGCACATTTCTAGCATGATTAGCATGTTAATAGCATGTTGTTAGCATGGTTAGCAAGTTACTAGCATGTTTCTAGAATGATTAGCATGTTTTTAGCATGTTTCTAGGATGACTAGCATGTTGTTAGCATGACTAGCAAGTTACTAGCATGTTACCAGCAGATAGATAGATAGATAGATAGATAGATAGAAATAGATCGTAGATAGATAGATAGATAGATAGATAGATAGAGTCAGATGATATAGATAGATAGCATCAGATTATAGATAGATAGATAGATAGATAGATAGAGTCAGATGATAGATAGATAGATAGATAGATAGATAGATAGATAGATAGATAGATATAGTCAGATTATAGATAGATAGATAGAAAGATAGATAGATAGATAGATAGATAGATAGATAGATAGATAGATAGATAGTTAGATAGATAGATAGATTAGAAATATTAGATAGATGAGTTTGAATGAGTTTGAATGGGTTAGAAATAGTACATAGAAGGGCAGTCTGATTGAGTCTCATGGGCTTCAGTGTGTTTAGATTTGAATTTTTGACAGTTGGAGTTTGAATTGTCTTGGCCCATCTGAACATTCCGTCAATGTAAGTCTATGGGATTTTTATGATTTTTAATCTTCATTTTTATGAAAACCGTAAGTCCGATCAGTTAGAAAAGATATAGCAACTAACTTCAGATCAGTCTGAAGATCTGGGCTGAGTTTGGAGTCTGTAGAGTTAAAGCTCTAGGAGGAGTTAGAGTTGATAATTTTAGTCTCAGAAGAATAATAATAATAACTAGATAAAAAAGTTTGTCGAGACAAACTTTAAGTTGGCTTGAGAAAGCCGGACCAGAAAGTTTAAAAAAGTTTGAAAAGTTTAAAAAAGTTTGGAAAGTTTAAAAAAGTTTAAGAAGTTTAAAAAGTTTAAGTTTGAAAAGTTTGGGAAGTTTTAAGTTTGACGGTTTTCAGTCTGAATTAGTTTGAAGTTTAGCGTAGTTTTAAAAGTTTAAAGTTTGATAGATAGATAGATAGATAGATAGATAGATAGATAGATAGATAGATAGATAGATTCTAAGGACCTCAGAGTGGTTGCTAGGGTACTTAGAGTGGTTGCTATGATGGTTGCTAGGCTAGCACTGGTGGTTGCTAAGGCGGTTGCTATGGTGTTGCTATGCGGTTGCTAGGGTACCTGGGGTGGTTGCTTAGGTGTTGCTATGCGGTTGCTGCGGTACCCAGGGCGGTTGTTAAGGTGTTGCTAAGCGGTTGGTACGGTACCCCGTGTGGTTGCTAGGTTGTTACTAGCATGTTGTTAACATGATTAGCAAGTTACTAGCATGTTACAAGCATGATTAGCATCTTACTAGCATATTGCTAGCACATTTCTAGCATGATTAGCAATCTACTAGCATGTTTCTAGGATGATTAGCATGTTGTTAGCATGTTTCTAGGATGATTAGCATGTAGATAACATGATTAGCAAGTTACTAGCATGTTGCTAGTACATTTCTGGCATGATTAGCATGTTACGAGCATGTTGTTAGCATGATTAGCAAGTTGCTAGTATGTTGCTAGCATGTTTCTAACAATTTGCTAGCATGACTAGCAAGTGACTAGCATGTTGTTAGCATGACTAGCATGCTTTTAGCATGACTAGCAAGTGACTAGCATGTTTGCTAGCATGACTAGCAAGTGACTAGCATGTTACTAGCATGATTAGCAAGTGACTAGCATGTTGTTAGCATGACTAGCAAGTGACTAGCTTGTTTGCTAGCATGATTAGCAAGTTACTAGCATGTTGTTAGCATGACTAGCAAGTTACTCACATGTTACTAGCATTTTTCTAGCATGATTAGCATGTTACTATCATGATAAGCAAGTTACTAGCATGTTGCTAGCAGATAGATAGATAGATAGATAGATAGAAATAGTCAGATTGTAGATAGATAGATAGATAGATAGATAGATAGATAGATAGATAGAAATAATCAGATAGATAGATAGATAGATAGATAGATAGAAATAATCAGATAGATAGATAGATAGAAATAATCAGATAGATAGATAGATAGATAGGTAGATAGATAGGTAGATAAATAGAAAGAAACAGTCAGATTGTACATAGATAGATAGATAGATAGATAGATTAGAAATATTAGATAGATGAGTTTGAATGAGTTTGAATGGGTTAGAAATAGTACATAGAAGGGCAGTCTGATTGAGTCTAATGGGCTTCAGTGTGTTTAGATTTGAATTTTTGACAGTTGGAGTTTGAATTGTCTTGGCCCATCTGAACATTCCGTCAATGTAAGTCTATGGGATTTTTATGATTTTTAATCTTCATTTTTATGAAAACCGTAAGTCCGATCAGTTAGAAAAGATATAGCAACTAACTTCAGATCAGTCTGAAGATCTGGGCTGAGTTTGGAGTCTGTAGAGTTAAAGCTCTAGGAGGAGTTAGAGTTGATAATTTTAGTCTCAGAAGAATAATAATAATAATAATAAGAAGTTTAAATAGCATTTCAGTAAGTTGGCTTTCTCAAGCCAACTTAATAAGAAGTTTAAATAGGATTTCAGTAAGTTGGCTTTCTCAAGCCAACTTAATAACTAGATAAAAAAGTTTGTCGAGACAAACTTTAAGTTGGCTTGAGAAAGCCGGACCAGAAAGTTTTAAAAAGTTTGAAAAGTTTAAAAAAGTTTAAGAAGTTTAAAAAGTTTAAGTTTGAAAAGTTTGGGAAGTTTTAAGTTTGACGGTTTTCAGTCTGAATTAGTTTGAAGTTTAAAGTAGTTTTAAATGTTTAAAGTTTGATAGATAGACAGATAGATAGATAGATAGATAGATAGATAGATAGATAGATAGATAGATAGATAGATAGATAGATAGATAGATATGCTCAGATTATAGATAGATAGATAGATAGATAGATAGATAGATAGATAGATAGATAGATAGAGTCAGATAATAGATAGATAGATAGATTGATAGAGAGATAGACTCAGATGATAGATAGATAGATAGATAGATAGATAGATAGATAGATAGATAGATAGATAGAGTCAGATAATAGATAGATAGATAGATAGATAGATACATAGATAGATAGATAGATAGATAGATAGATAGATAGATAGATAGAGTCAGGTAATAGATAGATAGATAGATAGATAGATAGATAGATAGATAGATAGATAGATAGATAGATAGGCTCAGATTATAGATAGATAGATAGATAGATAGATAGATAGATAGATAGATAGATAGATAGATAGATAGATTCAGATGACAGATAGATAGATAGATAGATAGATAGATAGATAGATAGATAGATAGATAGATAGATAGATAGATAGATAGAGTCAGATAATAGATAGATAGATAGATAGATAGATAGATAGATAGATAGATAGAGTCAGATAATAGATAGATAGATAGATAGATAGATAGATAGATAGATAGATAGATAGATAGATAGATAGATAGATAGATAGATAGGCTCAGATTATAGACAGATGGACAGACAGATAGACAGACAGAGAGATAGATAAATAGATAGATAGATAGATAGATAGATAGATAGATAGATAGAGTCAGATAATAGATAGATAGATAGATAGATAGATAGATAGATAGATAGATAGAGTCAGATAATAGATAGATAGATAGATAGATAGATAGATTCTAAGGATCTTAGAGTGGTTGCTAGGGTACTTAGAGTGGTTGCTATGATGGTTGCTAGGCTAGCTCTGGTGGTTGCTAAGGCGGTTGCTAAGGTGTTGCTATGCGGTTGCTATGTTACTCAGGCTGGTTGCTAAGGTGTTGCTATGTGGTTGCTAGGGTGTCCAGGGTGGTTGCTAGGGTATTGCTTAGCGGTTGCTAGGGTGTTGCTATGGTACCCAGGGTGGTTGCTAAGGTGTTGCTATGCGGTTGCTAGGGTACCCGGAGTGGTTGCTAAGGTGTTTCTATGTGGTTGCTAGGGTACTCAGGGTGGTTACTAAGTTGTTGCTAGGGTACCCGGGGTGGTTGCTAGGGTGTTGCATTGCGGTTGCTAGGGTACCCAGGGTGGTTGCTAAGGTGTTTCTATAAGGTTGCTAGGGTACTTGGGCTGGTTGCTAGGGTGTTGCCATGCGGTTGCTAAGGTATCTGGAGTGGTTGCTAGGGTGTTCCTATGTGGTTGATAGGGTACACTGGGTGGTTGCTATGCGGTTGCTACAGTACCCGGGGCAGTTGCTAGGGTGTTGCTATTCGGTTACTAGGGTACTTGGGGTGGTTGCTAAGGTGTTGCCCTGTGGTTGCTATGGTACCCCGTGTGGTTGCTAGGGTGTTAGTAGCATGTTTTTAACATGATTAGCAAGTTACTAGCATGTTACCAGCATGATTAGCATGTTACTAGCATGTTGCTAGCATGATTAGCAAGTTACTAGCATGTTTCTAGGATGATTAGCATGTTGTTAGCATGTTTCTAGGATGATTAGCATGTTGTTAACATGATTAGCAAGTTACTAGCATGTTGCTAGCACATTTCTGGCATGATTAGCATGTTACTAGCATGTTGTTAGCATGATTAGCAAGTTACTAGCATGTTTCTAGAATGATTAGCATGTTTTTAGCCTGTTTCTAGGATGACTAGCATGTTGTTAGCATGACTAGCAAGTTACTAGCATGTTACTAGCATTTTTTTAGCATGATTAGCATGTTACTATCACGATTAGCAAGTTACTAGCATGTTGCTAGCAGATAGATAGATAGATAGATAGATAGATAGATAGATAGATAGATAGATAGAGTCAGACGATAGATAGATAGATAGATAGATAGATAGATAGATAGATAGATAGAAATAGTCAGATAATAGATAGATAGATAGATTAGAAATGTTAGATAGATGAGTTTGAATGAGTTTGAATGGGTTAGAAATAGTACATAGAAGGGCAGTCTGATTGAGTCTAAAGGGCTTCAGTGTGTTTAGATTTGAATTTTTGACAGTTGGAGTTTGAATAGTCTTGGCCCATCTGAACATTCCGTCAATGTAAGTCTATGGGATTTTTATGATTTTTAATCTTCATTTTTATGAAAACCGTAAGTCTGATCAGTTAGAAAAGATATAGCAACTAACTTCAGATCAGTCTGAAGATCTGGGCTGAGTTTGGAGTCTGTAGAGTTAAAGCTCTAGGAGGAGTTAGAGTTGATAATTTAGTCTCAGAAGAATAATAATAATAATAAGAAGAAGAAGTTTAAATAGGATTTCAGTAAGTTGGCTTTCTCAAGCCAACTTAACTAGATAAAAAAGTTTGTCGAGACAAACTTTAAGTTGGCTTGAGAAAGCCGGACCAGAAAGTTTAAAAAAGTTTGAAAAGTTTAAAAAAGTTTGAAAAGTTTAAGTTTGAAAACTTTGGGAAGTTTTAAGTTTGACGATTTTCAGTCTGAATTAGTTTGAAGTTTAACGTAGTTTTAAAAGTTTAAAGATAGATAGATAGATAGATAGAGAGATAGATAGATAGATAGATAGATAGATAGATAGATAGATAGATAGAGTCAATAATAGATAGATAGATAGATAGATAGATAGATAGATAGATAGAGTCAGATAATAGATAGATAGATAGATAGATAGATAGATAGATAGATAGATAGATAGATAGATAGATGAGTCAGATAATAGATAGATAGATAGATAGATAGATAGATAGATAGATAGATAGATAGATAGAGTCAATGATAGATAGATAGATAGATAGATAGATAGATAGGCTCAGATTATAGATAGACAGACAGACAGACAGACAGACAGACAGACAGATAGATAGATAGATAGATAGATAGATAGATAGATAGATAGATAGATAGATAGATAGATAGACAGACAGATAGATAGATAGATAGATAGATAGATAGATAGATAGATAGATAGATAGATTCTAAGGACCTCAGAGTGGTTGCTAGGGTACTTAGAGTGGTTGCTATGATGGTTGCTAGGCTAGCTCTGGTGGTTGCGAAGGCGGTTGCTAGGGTATTGCTTAGCGGTTGCTAGGGTGTTGCTATGGTACCCAGGGTGGTTTCTAAGGTGTTGCTATGCGGTTGCTTGGGTACCCGGAGTGGTTGCTAAGGTGTTTTTATGTGGTTGCTAGGGTACTCGGGGTGGTTATTAAGTTGTTGCTAGGGTACCCGGGGTGGTTGCTAGGGTGTTGCTATGCGGTTGCTAGGGTACCCAGGGTGGTTGCTAAGGTGTTTCTATGCGGTTGCTAGGGTACTCAGGGTGGTTGCTAAGGTGTTGCTATGCGGTTGCTAGGGTACTCTGGGTGGTTGCTGAGGTGTTGCTATGCGGTTGCTAGGGTACTCTGGGTGGTTGCTATGGTGTTGCTATGCGGTTGCTAGGGTGCCCAGGGTGATTGCTAAGGTGTTGCTATGCGGTTGCTAGGGTACTTGGGCTGGTTGCTAGGGTGTTGCTATGTGGTTGCTAAGGTATCTGGGGTGGTTGCTAGGGTGTTGCTATGCGGTTGCTAGGGTACTTGGGCTGGTTGCTAGGGTGTTGCTATGTGGTTGC